>JABWTJ010000606.1:0-105399 GCA_016801875.1 Solanum sitiens
TAAAATGACATGATTTAACTAAATGTCACTTTTTAGTATGTTTTGATGTTATATGTGCATATGGTCTCATACTTAGTACATGTGGCATACTAACCCCATTTTCACCCTTTTCCCAAACATTTTAGGTTCCGGTCGTTGAAGGCTCATTCGAGATGACTTGAAGAAGACTTGGATATTCTCTACCATCCAAGTAGGTAGGTCCTGATTTTTCGAGGGCGATGCCAATATCTAGCTTGTAGAGTTGATTAAATTTTTAATCTCTTTTGTTCATTGTACTTCCTTTGAGTACGATTTGTGGCTTTTTTACATTTGATGTAGGGCTATGCCCAAATTGTTATGATCGTTTAGATGGTATGATATGAGACAATCTTGAGACTTTATTCTGTGTTATATATATGTACGTGCAGTAAAAGTAGAAGACTATGTAATCTTCATATACGAAGGGTCTATGTATACTCGATATAATTATATATATGTGTATGTAGAGGTCTATGTAAACCTCAATGTAGAAGTAGTAAAAGTTTTTAATTTTTCCTTATTTTTGGCCTATGAATGTTATGACGAATGCTAAGAGGTTGGTCTTAGTCCTCAAAGAGGACGACAACGCTGTTTACGTCTATGGGGTGCTCCCCGGATGTGACAAACTTGGTATCAGAGCATGAGGTAGAATATCCTTGATGTTGATGTCTCTCCCAACCACGTCTATGTAGATTTGTACTCATAATTGTGAAGCGCGCCACACTTATGAATAGGAATCTATGTGATGCTCATGAATCTCTCTATTTCTTGGAAATCGAATATCGTACCACTAGAGTGTACTTATTGTGTTCTTTCACCTAAACCTTGTATTTTGGTTATAGGCAATGAATACTCGAAGGAATGCAGGTTGAAGACTTGAGGAAGAGATTGCTAATGCGGGAGCCCCTCCCCGTGGTGATCAAGTTCCTCCTCTTGAAGAAGATGTTGTTGATGATCAAGCTCTAGCAAATCCTACACCTTTGGCGGAGGGTGACATGAGGTCTATCCTTGTACAAATGGCACAAACCATTACTACTCAACCCCAAGCCACAACTATTCAAGACCAACCTATGATGGCCCAAGCTAATCGGGAGGTTGCACCTCGAGATCATTAACAAGTCTCTACCATGGCATCCCATCTAAGGGATTTCACGAGGATGAATCCTCCCGCTTTCTATGTTTCTAAGATTGAAGAAGACCCCCAAGAGTTCATTGATTAAGTCTACAAGATACTCTTTGCCATGTGTTTGTCTACTAATGATAAGGCCGATTTATCCACATATCAACTCAAAGATGTGGCTCAAATTTGGTATGTTCAATGGAGAGACAATAGGCCTCTTAGGGATGGGCCGGTGACTTGGGAGATCTTCAAAAAGGCATTTCTTGATCGGTTCTTTCCTAGGGAGATGAGGGAGGCTAAAGTGGTCCAGTTCATCAACCTTCGTCAAGGAGGTGTGAGTGTGCTTGAATACTCCTTAAAGTTTACTAAATTTTCCAAATATGCTCCTTTGTGGGTTTCCGATCCTGGAGATGAAATTAGTCATTTTGCGTCTGTGGTGTCGGATGATTTACAAGAGGAGTGTCATTCAGCTATGCTTCATGACAACATGAATATTTCACATCTTATAGTTCATGCTAGACGAGTGGAGGCGGCAAGGTCTAGAAGGAAGAGTAGAGATGCAAAAAGGGCAAGATATTTTGAAGGTGGTTCTTCTAAAGGTAGGCTTGGGATCAAAGACAAGCCTAAGTTCAAGAAGAGGTTTTATAGACAAGTTCCATCCAAGTTTCCTAAGTCTCATGGTGATAAGGTTACAAACCCAAATACTAAAAAGGGAAGAGGCACTAGTTCCCCAAGTGAGAAGCCAACTTGTTGTGAATGTGGGAAGAAGCACTATGGTACTTGCCTCCTTAAGATATGATGTTATTGATGTATAATTGATGTTTTCCAATGAAATTCTCCATGAACCCTTGATCTTCTCTATTCTCTAATTTTCACTAAAATATGGCTGAATTGATTATGCTTTGAGATTAATGAATTCATGTGTAGATTGTTATGGTATTTTGATTCATGTATAGATTATGTATGTATGGTTTGTAGGCTGTTTTAATTTGATCAATTGAGTATTAAATATTCTTAGATCTATTGACTATTAAGCTTATTGAATTGATATGAACTTAATGCTTATAGATTCTAGTGTAGTTTTCTATAGGCTTTCTAATGATGTAAATATTGTATTCAATTGATATCTACTTGGTCTTAGATTGATATATCTATATTGAATTGACTTACATTCATTGAGTATTATAATTTATGTATTGAATTGATGTTCATGACAATGGGTAGGGGACTTATGGTATTGAATTGGATGATTTAGCTTTGGATTGAAGTGGTGAGATCAAGTGGGTGGTATGCTTCCCTAACTCTCTTATTGTTATTATAACTATTGTAATTTAGGTCTTGAATTATATATGATTGGTTTGGTCCACTTATGGTGGCGGTGTTATGTGCATTGATGTGGCCTTGTCGGCGTTATTTTAATTATATTGATTATCATGGCCTTGTCGGAACTACTTGAAGTAATATGTTGATTAGTGTAGTTGATTATGTAAAGTATGATCATAACTACCTATATGTGAAATAATGTTAAAGTATGTGTCCTCTTATTGAAGTTATTAGGTGATTATGTTATACCATGACTATGTGTTTATATGTGTAGTCTTAGAGTTGATGCATGATTGTTCCTAACTTGGCTATATGAGTCTATAATGGTTATATTGATGATGTTAAGGTAATGATTAGGTTTACTTAACTATCTTAAGGTCATTCCTAAATGTTTAAAGAATGTTATGCTATATGACTAAAGTGAAGTATGTTGTGTCTTGTTTAGGTAGACTTGTGTCCCTTACTTGATGCATGTATGAATATGAATATGTGATGTCTTGACTCATGAAGCTAAAGCGTCTTAGTCTTGAATGTATGAATGTTATGTAGACCTTGAGTGATGATAAGAAGGTCCTTTATGTGAACCTTGAACCTAGCGGTTAGGTTATGAAACTTGAAGTCGAAAGTCGTAATTGTATCCTTCATGTAATGAATGATGAACTTAAGGTTGATTGGCTGGAATGGCATCATATCAATACTTAGGAAAGTCATGATGAGCTTCTTGTCTCCATAGTGAGGTAGCCGTAGTGGACCTTTCTTTGGTAGGGTAAATATAATTGGGTCATGAACTTGATATGGGACCCCTTTGTATGAACCTTAATGTGAATTAATCTATGAGAACTAAGGCTAGCACCGAGTGAGTATAGTAAGGAAAGTAGCTCTAGTTAAAGAATGAGTCAAGAGTACAAAGAAGCCCTTCATATTCCTTAACCATGTGCCTACATGGGATGTGTCTATGTTCTACCATTCACAAGTAGAACAACCTCATCGGAGTAGGATAGAACTCCGGATTCCATGCTTCGCTACCACGGTCTATGTAGGTTATTGCCTATTCTCGTCATGTGGGATACCCATTAGTATTAGAGAAGTTCTATGAAGTTTAAGTGGTGGTATGGGACGCTATCCAGACATTGCACAATAGGCTTTGAAGATGTTAGTGAGAGTTCCTAGGTCTTTTTCAAGACCATTACTTGTATGTAGTTATGTGATGAATGTCTATTATATGAACTAAGGAATCAAATGACTTAAGTTAGAAAGCATGTTAAATTAATAAGTTCTTAACTAGAGTAGTTAACGGTTGTCTAGTTAAGGTGTGAAATGGGCAAGTGAATGGTCACTTCATCTCTTACTTAGATAAGTCTTAATAATGATTCTAGTTATTGGATATGATTGATTATGTGGACATGGTCCTAACCTAGGTAAGTCTTAAGGAATACTCAGGAAATCTTAAAGATGTCAATTATGAACATTCTTTTCTTGAGTTACTTGAGTAGGTCTTTTGATAACCTTTGAAAAGGAGAATGTCATGTTGATGTATGTGATGGTATTAAGTGAGAATGATTCTATCTTAGGTAGTCTATAGTATCCCTTGTGTGTGTGTGAAAGGGATTGTATGGGCGGTCTCTCCACACTCACCCAAGTGAACCTTGGAATTCACCTTTGGTAGGAGGATCTCATGTTTATGTGCTTTATGTATTGTGTGTATGTGTCTTATTCTAAGTAGTCTTAAGGATCGTTTAGGCATTCTTTGAAAGGGTGTATGGGAGGTCTCTCTTTTTGTTTCTTAAGTAAGTTTTAGCATAGCTTTTAGTGAGTGGATTATATGTAAAAAGGTGTGTAAAGTGAAGCTAAGGAACTTCACTGGACTTCACTGTAACAGTAAAGTATTACTGCATTTTCTTTAAAATGTGATTAATTGCTTAAATGATTTCTTATGTCTTTCTAAAGTGTTAAATGTTGTTCTTATGATTATAGTATGATGTTTTAATCAAAATTCATGAAAAGCATGTTATCAATTAAATTTCCCTTTTTCATGGTTTTTGCATGGCTTCCATACTTAGTATATCTAATGTGCTAACCTCTTCTTTTCCCTTTTTGACTAAAGTGTAGGGAATTGGAAGTCTTGATGTGCCAAGGAGGATGGATAGGTTTCTAAGGGTTGAAGATGAAGTATGGGTGAATCCTCATTGATTCGAGGACGATATCCACATGTTCCGTATTGTCTTCAGTCTTTATTGTATGTCTTGTATGGTCTTAGTGCCAATGCAAGTATTGTATACTCTAAAGTTTAGATGGTTCAAGAGTTGTAAAGGTTTAATGTTTTAATGAAAGTCTTACGCTTGTGTATTGTTTATAAAAGAGTTCTTCGTGTGTGCAGAAAGTTTTAAATTCTTACTGATTTTAGTATGTTATTATGCAATGAATGATACGAGAGGCTTAGAAGAGACTTCTTGAAGTGTCATTTGCTGTGTGATGAACTCAAGGATACTCTAACTTCTAGGGTGTACTTGAGAGTCGTGACAAGCTTGGTATCATAGCATAAGGTTTCGGAGTGTCGTAGTTGTCTTATGAACCACATCAAACAGAATCTTGTTTATAATGTGAAGCGCGCCACATTATAAATAAGAGGCTATTGGGTGGTAGGGAAAGTTTTATTTCTTCATTCATCTAATGGTTCCTAAGAGCCTTGAATATAGTGTCTTTCCCTTGTCTTCCCTATGTGTTGGTTATTTGAGTGTGACTTTATGAAGATTGGGTTGAGGGAGAGCAAAAGATGAGGTGTGGCTTGTTAGATGAGGTGTGAAAGATGGTGTTGATGACCTTAGGTTTGCTTAGTTACCTTTTTAAGGGTAGTGAAATTGAAAAAGAATAGTAAGGCATAGAATTAGAAATGTGAAAGCGTAATGGTGAGTTTCTCTTAGTAAGGGGGATGTAATGGCTAGATGGTTGAACCTTTGAGAATCTTTAGTTTTCATGATCTAGACTTTAGGTAAGCAAGAATTATTAAGGTTTAAGGTGCCTTGAGGGAGTTCCTTGAGGTAGATTTTATGTTGACCTGAGAATGGGTTTTTCCTAAGTGGGGGAGTATGGTGAAGAGTATATTTGTTGGGGAGTGAAGTACCCTTAACCTTTCGTTATGTGTTTATTCAAGCAAAAAACAAAGAGTTCTTAGTAACTTGATTTGTGTAGGAGTTGTTGTGAAAAATGAGTTCCAAACATTCTCCTTATGATATGCATGCTCGGTTGAAATTGAATTTCATTAACTTCTTGCATTGTGTATCTCATGAGGCCATGATTATGTTGTAAAAAGGTGTTTATATGAAATTACCTTGTATATTAGCATGTCTATGTCATGAATTTCCTAAAAATTGCATTTTTGAAAAAGTTGCTCAAATCACATTAGCACAGTCAGTTCACTGTGAAATTTTGCAAAATTTTACTAATTGATAATTTGGTCTAAAATTTTTTTATATGGTTAGAACTGATGTTTATGAGCATGCTAGTGAATATAAAATGAGTTTTTTCTATTTGGAATTAAGGAGATGAGTTTTGTAGCATGATGAGTTATAGAATTCATTCTAGTTTCTTGTTGTGTTGTGAATCTCATGATTTTGTAGAATTGATGTTTTCTCCTTGATTATGTGTTATATAGTATGGTTATGAGTTGTTAACTGAATCCCTATTCTTGGAAGTGTTCGTAGAGTGGCAAGTGTCATTTGAGGACGAATGTTGTCCAAGTGGGGGAGAATGTAAGATCCCGAAAATGACTAAGGTGAAGCTAGAGACTAACGTGGTTGTCATGGTGTTCTAACGTCCTAAACTGGTCTATAATGTTGTATTGAGGTAGTAGCTAAGAGGTTAGGTGCATTGGAAGTCAAACGTCAAGGGTCGACCAAGACGTTCGACGACGAAGTCACCTAAAAGCGTCATATGTGGTTTTATGTGTTTATGTGTGATGTATGAGCTTATATGGTTGTTAAATGAGTTTATATGGTGTATATAGTCATCATTTCAAGTTCCGTGATGTTTGGAGGTCAAACTTCCAAGAACGTCCATGACTTTCGAAAGATGTGCCTTGAAATGACCTTGTGTATCTAAGCACGTTTCGTCGAGTTTTACGCGTTCGTTTTGGATGAAACTTATGTGGTAGGTCCTAAACTCGTATACGTGCATTTTTGGGTTGGAAACATCCGGGTATGACTACATAGAGGACCCGCAAAAGGCCCTAGCGGAGTACCCCAACCTAGAGCTCAACAATGCCAGGCAGTGTCCAAATGACGGCCAGTCGACCAGGAGACGGCCAGTCGATGGGTCTCGTTGATGGAGACAACATGCCTGCAGGTTGAGGAGCCTCTGAATCAAACCACGAGACACCATCAATGGGGCGTGGTCTCACAGACGGACCGTCGATGGTAGGCCATCGATGGAGCAAAGTTGTCCGTAAGTTGAGAAGTGCAGATGCAACCAACGAGACCCCATCGATAGGGCGTGGTCTCATCCACGGACCATCGATGCTGGCGTCGATGGTGCTGAGTTTTTGCAGTTTTTTGTTAATGACTTGGGGGTTTTGGGAAATTCACCCCAAGTCTTATAAAACGTGGGGACGATTGTTTAAAGTGTTTAGGGGTATTTTAAGAGTATATAAGTGATTAAACTCTCATTTAAAGCCTAACAGTAAGATCAAAACCCTTTCCCTCCTAAAGTTTTCCCAAAAACCTCCATGAGAGTTCAAAGTGAAGACGAAGCTTGAAGATGGGTCTTCAATGGAGTTTCTTCTTCAATTAGCATTGGGTTCTTCAAATAAGGTATGTGAGTTCTTCATATAAGTCTTGCTATCACCTTATAGCCAATTTCAAAGATTATTTTCAAAGATTTCAAAAAGATGAAAAATTCCAATTTCTACTCTAAATCATGGGTTCTTGCATGAAACGTTTTCAAAGCTTAAGATATGATGTTATTGATGAATAATTGATGTTTTCCAATGAAATTCTCCATGAACCCTTGATCTTCTCAATTCTCTAATTTTGACTAAAATATGGGTGAATTGATTCTGCTTTGAGATTAATGAATTCATGTGTAGATTGTTATGGGCTTTTGATTCATGTATAGACTATGTATGTATGTCTTGTAGGTTGTTTCAATACTATCAACTGAGTATTGTATATTTGTAGATCTATTGACTATTACGCTTATTGAATTTATATGAACTTAATGCTTATAGATTCTAGTGTAGTTTTCTGTGGGCTTTCTAATGATGTAAAGATTGTATTCAATTGATATCTACTTGGTATTAGATTGATAAATCTACATTGAATTGACTTAGATTCATTGAGTATTATGATTTATGTATTGAATTGATGTTCATGACCACGGGTAAGGGACTTATGGTATTGAATTGGATGGTTTAGCTTTGGATTGAATTGCTGAGATCAAGTGGGTGGTATGCTTCCCTAAATCTCTTATTATTATATATAGCTATTGTAATTTAGCTCTTGAACTATATGTGATTAGTTTGGTCCAATTATGGTGGCGGTGTTATGCGAATTTATGTGGCGTTGTCGGTATTATTTTTGTTATATTGATGATCATGGCCTTGTCGGCACTACTTGAAGTAATATGTTGATTAGTGTAGTTGATTATGTGAAGTATGATCATCTCTACCTATATGTGCAGTAATGTGAAAGTATGTGTTCTCTTATTGAAGTTATTAGGTGATCATGTTATACCATGACTATGTGTTTATATGTGTAGTCTTAGAGTTGATGCATCATTATTCCTAACTTGGCTATATGAGTCTATAATGGTTATATTAATGATGTTAAGGTAATGAGTAGGTTGACTTAATGATGTTAAGGGTCATTCTTAAATGCTTAAAGAATGTTATGCTATATGACTAAAGTAAAGTATTTTGTGTCTTGTTTAGGTAGACTTGTGTCCCTTACTTGATGCATGTATGAATATAAATATGTGATGTCTTGACTTAGGAAGCTAAAGCGTGTTACACTTGAATGTATGAATGTTATGTAAGACCTTGAATGATAATAAGAAGTTCCTTTATGTGAAACCTTGAACCTAGCGGTAAGGTTATGAAACTTGAAGTCGAAAGTCGTAATGGTATCCTTCATGTAATGAATGATGTACTTAAGGTTGATTGGCTGGAACATAATCATATCAATACTTAGGGAAGTCATGATGAGCTTCTTGTCGCCATAGTGAGGTAGCCCTAGTGGACCTTTCTTTGGTAGGCTAAATGTAATTGGGTCATGAACTTGATATGGGATCCCTTTGTATGAACCTTAATGTGAATTAATCTATGAGAACTAAGGCTAGCAACGAGTGAGTATGGTAAGGGAGGTAGCTCTAGTTAAAGAATGATGGAAGAGTACAAAGAAGCCCTTCATATTCCTTAACCATCTGCCTACATGGGATGTGTCAATGTTCTACCATTGGCAAGTAGAACAACCTCATTGGAGTAGGAAAGAACTCCGGATTCCATGTTTTGATACCATGGTCTATGTCGGTTATTGTCACATCCGGGTTTACCCCCTAGACGTAACCGGCGTCGTCGTCCTCTCGGAGGACTAAGACAAGCCTCTTAGCTTCGTCATAGCATTCATCGACTAAAAATCAGAAAGAATTTAAAACTTTTTATCTAAAACTACTCGGAGGTTTACATAGACCTCTACATACACATAATTATATATATCAAGTATACATAGACTTGTTCATATACGAAGATTACTTAGTCTTCTACCTTTACTTCATACACTTATATATTTAGAAAATAATAGTCATTAAACCGTCTCATCTCATAGACCATCTATCGATTACAATAAGTCTTGGGCATAGCCCTACATCAAATGAAACAAGCCGTATATAGGCTGTCTACTACATCGTCTCAAGAGAATAACGGAGTCAACATAGAATCATAGTATCTACACATCATAAAAGAGAGATATCGGCCACGTCCTCGAGAGAGTGAGGACCTACCACTTGGATGGCGAAATACCCAAGTCTTCCTTCCTAGCAATTTGGATCAAGCTCAACGACCAGAACCTAAAATGTTTGGGAAAAGGGAAAGAAAAGGGATTAGTACTCCACATGTACTAAGTATGGAATCTAATATACAATTACCAATCAAATATATTTAGAAAGGGACATTTATGAAAACATAATAGACTACATATGCAATTAAACCATAGCAAAGCAAAGCATACTAATGATAACCTTCAATAAGTCACAAGTGCAATGATCAAGTAAAATTACCATATCTCCTACTCAATCAAGTAACCTACCAAGACTACAATTAGCAATTTACTTACCAACATACTCTTCATGTCATGATACATCCTTCTTCAAGCAAGGACAATAACATTATATCCATAAGCATGTTACTCAACATACAAACAATTTACATCATACCATCGCTTTACATGTATAATATTGACCTCTCAAAGTTCCTATCAAGGCAAACTAGTGCAAGGAGTAGGTAGAGTCCCATACCCCTACCTAAGCTATAGCCAACCTCTCAAGTTACTTTGGTTAGCCTATACCTTATTC
The DNA here is from genome assembly GCA_016801875.1 of Solanum sitiens. Classification (NCBI taxonomy): domain Eukaryota; kingdom Viridiplantae; phylum Streptophyta; class Magnoliopsida; order Solanales; family Solanaceae; genus Solanum; species Solanum sitiens. Next base: position 10,022 of record JABWTJ010000606.1, read on the forward strand.
ATTCATTCATTTTAGTTTAGGGAACATTTGCCTTAACCGACATAGACCACATAATCGAATGTGGAATCCGGTGTCATGAAACCTTACACCGATGGAAGGTGGTGTACCGGCCAAGGTAGAACCTAACGTGAACATAGCTATCTAGGTGGATCCACTAGCTAGTATCCTATGGTGGCAACATAGTTCAAGAACTAAGAGATAGGTATTCCCTCTATATACCATTCGGTAATGGGGCCTCATCTCATGAGAATTCATGAGTGAATATTTCTCAAGGAAAGTCAACACTTCACGTAGATCCATAGGTGAGTATTCCTCTAAGGGAAGTCAACACTCTATAAAGAACAAATGGTGAATATTCCTCTAAGGGAAGTCAACACCTCTCAATGTCAAGTTCGCTCGGTGCTAAGCTAAGTCCCCATTTGTAGAGAAGCCTTTAATCTTTATTAATCTTCTCAATTTAATTAGATAGAAGGGTCAATCCCTTGTATATCATCATTATAGCTCAAATAAGAATTGTATGAGAATTAGTCCTTTCATAACAATCCATATAGGTGAAGTCAACCCTCGTACATCTCATCATAATAGGGCACATCGTACAACTTCCCTATATTACATTACACTTAGCAACCTCACAACCAACCTAAGCATATAAGTTCATGTATCATATCAACTTATCACATCAATCAAAGCATACTTCAACATAACATTATCACTTGATGACAATTAACCATAATTTGAAGTAAAGGCTAGGATCAACAAGACTTACCAATACTCCTCCCTAGTCCATCAATAAAGGGCCTTACCATCAACCCATAGATCAACCAATCTTAGATCATCACATCGATGTAATTCAATAATAAATCACAAGAACTAATCAAGGAGAAGCACTATACTATGAAGCAATACTACATCAAAGCTTAGTAACATGATCTCAAGTGTATCTTCTTAACTTAGATTCAATATTTATGAACATATGTGTGAAGAACTAGATTCAATATTCAAGAACATAGGTGTTAAGAACTTCAATTCATCGTAATAGACCCATAATCAATGCAATGACAATCATTAAAGATCATTTAACTAATTAGGAGATCAATTCTATCAAACTCAACCTAATCCATATCAATTCTACATTTAGGGTTAAGGGTTAGGGGTCATCACCCACAATCTAGATCAAACTACTTCCATTCACCATAATCAAGTTACAATTCATGATAATCTACTCATTTTAACCCAAAGAATACATAATTAACTCAATTCACATGATCAAATTCGGATTTGGATGAAACCTATAAGAAACTCAACTTTTTGGAAAAAGCTTTGAAGGAACCCTTTGAGGAAAGAATCTCAAAGGTGAATTAGATCACATACCTGAAGGTTTGATGACGTTTTGATGGTGAATTTCGTGCTAAATCAACCCCCAATGATCTGCCCAAGTTGATCTCCAATGGAGTCTTCCAATAAAGAGAGAAAGTAGAGAGAAGGAAGAGAGTTTTGTTTTTGAGAGAATGATTAGGCTAATGAGGGTTGGGTATTTATAGTGGGGTCTTAAGTCACTTAATTAGTCTCTCTTAAACCCCTAATTACCCCTAAGACACTTAATTAATTAACTAACTAAAAAATAACTTTTCCATAACTGCCACAGACCTTCCACGACGGATCCCCGACGACGGTCCATCGTGGGCATGACGGACTGCCATCCCTCCGTCCTGCACATCCGTCACGTTGGTCAGAGACTTGTGCAGGCGGAGGCTTTCTCCCCAAGCGCACGACTGTTCCACGACGACGGACCGTCGTGGCCGTGACGGACTGGCTTTCCTCCGTCCTGCACATCCGTCACACTGGTCAGAGACTTGTGCAGGCGGAGGAAAAGTCTAAGCGCTAAGCTGGCACGACGGAGGCCTCAACGCCCCGTCGCGCCTGTGACGCCTCGTCATGGGGTCCGTCATGCCCTGCTGCTTCAAGGGTCCTCCTCAAGGGTCCCTGTTTGGTCCTTGGGGAGTCGTCCCCCGACTTTTCCAACATGATGCCATCCCACACAATATTTTACACCTATAGTTACAACCGTTTACCAAATTCCGACTCTTTAACTAGGTTAAATCAAAAGGACACTCTAGCCCTCTTATGAACCAATTTGCCGGACGTTTAAGAGTTTCACTTCCAACACCACTTCAAAGACTCTAAATATGCCTAATTTGCTAGGAACACTGGTTTAGATCCTAAGGAGTTCATAAGTCTTATCACATGACCTCGATATTTCAAAATGTTACATTATCCCCCCCTTAGGAACATTCGTCCCCGAATGACACCAAACACTCTTAAAAAGAGGAAGTAAACTCAAGACTAGTAGCTCAACCAATTCACAATATTCCGTAGCATGAACTACATTATTTCATAAAAATACTTCAAAACATCAATTTACCATACATGATCTCAACATTTCCTCATGAGGTTTTTCTTTTTTTCATACACGCATGAGCTCAATCATTTATCACTCAATTCAAATAGTACAAAGCTCATTTTATCAATATGCTCAATACAATATCAGCAAGGATTAACCATACCTAAATCACAAAACATGACTCAAATATGCAAGAAACAAGACAACTTCCAATTTGTCTAAGGTCACCTTAAAGTGACTCCATTTTTAAAAATCTCCATAACTAGTAGTTTTGCTAAGTTTCACAAAACAACAGAGATTCACAATATCTAACGCATTTATATCATTAGAGAGAGATACTAACCTTAAACATCAAAAAGATGAGGATAACGGGTTTTCATGTCGGCCTCCGCCTCCCATGTTGCACCCTCTACTAGGTGGTTCCTCCATAACACTTTTACGGACGCTACCTCTTTGTTCCTCAACTTTTTCACTTGCCTGTCAAGGATTTGAACCGGAACCTCCTCGTAAGAGAGGTTATCCTTGACTCCGAGGCCTTCAAGAGGAAGAATTGACTCGGGATTTCCGACACACTTCTTTAACATGGAGACATGGAAAACCGGATGAACCAAAGATAACTCATCAGGTAATCTTAAACGATAGGCAACTTTACCAACCCTTTCTAAAATCTCATAAGGGCCTACATATCAAGGGCTCAACTTCCCTTTCTTGCCAAATCTTACCACACCCTTCATAGGTGATATTTTTAAATACACCCTATCACCCTCTTCAAACTCCAAGTCCCTTCTTCTATTATCGGCATAGGACTTTTGTCGACTATAGGCTATTTGCAACCTATTTCTTATGATATGTACATTCTCCAATGTCTTGTAAATCAAGTTGGGACCGAATATCGATGACTCACCTACTTCAAACCATCCTATAGGAGACCTACACCTCCTTCCATACAAGGCTTCATAGGGAGCCATGGAGATGGACGAATGGAAACTATTATTATATGCAAACTCCACCAACGGCAAATGCTTATCCCAACTCCCTTTAAAATAAATGATGCATGCTCTAAGCATATCCTCAAGAGTCTGAATCGTGCGTTCTGCTTGACCATCCATTTGAGGATGGAAGGCGGTACTTAATTTCACTTTAGTACCCAAACCTTTTTGAAACGACTTCCAAAATCAAGATGTGAATTGTGCACCTCTATCCGAAATGATGGATAACGGAATACCATGACGACACACAATCTCATCTATGAAAATCTTCGCATAATCTTTCGCCGAATATGTAGATTTGACGGGGATAAAGTGAGCGGACTTAGTCAATCTATCAACAATCACCCATATAGAATCAAATGACTTTTGAGTCCGAGGCAACCCTACTACGAAATCCATATTAATGTCTTCCCACTTCCAAGTAGGAATTTGGATCTCCTGTAGTAAGCCACCCGGCTTTTGATGTTCCGCCTTCACTTGTTGACAATTCGGACATTTAGCAACAAATTCCGCTATATCCTTCTTCAAACCTTCCCACCAATATATTTCTCGAAGGTCATGATACATCTTTGTAGAACCGGGATGGATGGAATAGTGGGATCCATGGGCTTCATCAAGGATCCGATCCCTCAATCCATCCACATCAGGAACACACAACCTCCCTTGATACCTCAAAACACTGTCTTCTCCTAAGGAGAATGATTCGTTCGTCTTGCCAAGAACCGACTCCTTTAACTCCATCAATAGTTGATCAAGGTGTTGTTTGGACTTTACCTCAACCACCAATGATGACTCGGAGCTATGATGAATCGTGGCACCTCCATTTAGCGAACACACCAATCGCACTCCCAATCTAGTCAAACGATGAACATCTTTTACTAGATCTTTCTTGTCTTCTTCAATATGAGACACACTACCCATAGTCATACGACTTAATGCATCCGCCACCACATTTGCCTTGCCGGGATGATATAGCACACTCATATCATAATCTTTCAACAACTCTAACCACCTTCTTTGTCGAAGATTCAAATCTTTTTGGGTAAACACATATTGAAGGCTCTTATGATCAGTGAAAAAATCCACATGAACACCATACAAGTAGTGTCTCCATATTTTTAAAGCAAACACCACGGCCGCTAACTCAAGGTCATGAGTAGGATAATTTCTCTCATGCACCTTAAGTTGCCGCGAAGCATAGGCAATCACCTTCCCATTTTGCATAAGCACACACCCCAAACCTACGCGGGATGCATCACAATACACAATGAACCCTTTAGATCCTTCCGGTAAAGTTAACACCGGAGCGGAAGTAAGCCTATCCTTCAATAATTGAAAACGCCTCTCGCATGCCTCTAACCATTCAAACTTTTTACCTTTTTGGGTCAATGAAGTCAAAGGAGATGCAATGGAACAAAAGCCTTCTACGAACCTTCGATAATAACCCGCTAGACCCAAGAAACTCCTATTATCAGTTGGGGTCAAGGGTCTAGGCCAGTTTCTTACCGCATCTGTCTTCCTTGGATCTACCTCAACTCCCTCACTAGAGATAATGTTCCCAAGAAATGCCACCGACCTAAGCAAAAACTCGCACTTGCTATACTTGGCGAACAATTTATGTTCTCTAAGGGTTTGCAATACTACCCTTAGATGATCCCTGTGGTCATTTTTCGAATACACCAAGATATCATCGATAAATACTATAACGAATGAATCAAGGAAATTTTGAAACACTCTGTTCATCAGATCCGTAAACGCCGCCGGAGCATTTGTGAGACCAAAAGACATAACCACGAACTCATAATGCCCATATCGAGTCCGAAAAGCTGTCTTTGGAATATCTTCATTTCTCACCCTAAGCTGGTGGTACCCTGACCTCAAATCAATCTTTGAGAAGTAACTCGCTCCTTGGAGTTGATCAAATAAATCATCAATCCGAGGAAGAGGATACTTGTTCTTGATAGTAACCTTGTTGAGTTGTCGGTACTCAATACACATTCTCAAGGACCCATCCTTCTTTTTCACGAACAAGACCGGAGCACCCCATGGAGAAATGCTAGGCCTTATAAATCCCTTGTCTAGCAAATCTTTAAGTTGTGCCTTCAATTCCTTTAACTCGGCCGGAGCCATTCTATAAGGAGGAATAGAAATAGGATTTGTTTCCGGTAGCAAATAGATACCGAAATCGATTTCCCGTTCGGGAGGAATGCCAGAAAGGTCATCAGGAAAGACCTCCGTAAATTCACTCACCACGGGGACTGACTCTATAGGAGGAACTTCGGAATCCACTTCTTGGACTCTCACAATATGGTAGAGACACCCTTTCGAGATCATTTTACACGCCTTTAGGCATGTTATGAAACGACCTCTAGGAAGAGAATTTCCACCCTTCCACTCAATAACGGGTTCATTTGGGAAGCAAAACCTCACAATTTTGGTCCTACATTTGATGGAAGCGAAACTAGCATGCAACCAGTCCATACCTAATATGACATCAAAATCAATCATGTCTAGCTCAACTAGATCAATATGAGAAACTCTATGAGGTATTGAAATAGGACAATTTTGATAGACTCTTTTTGCTACCACTGATTCACCAACCGGAGTAGACACCAAAATAGGTTCATGCAAAACATCGGGTAATGTACTAAACTTCTTAGCTACCAATGGAGTAACGAAAGACAAAGTAGCACCCGGATCAAGTAATGCATACACATCAATGGCAAAGATTTGTAACATACCAGTCACCACATCGGGAGAGGCCTCTTGGTCATCTCTAGTACGAAGAGCATAAAGACGGTTCTTTTTGGGAGCACTATTAGAACCACTTGGATGACCACCCCTCTCTTGTCCCTTAGCATTTGGACAATCCCGCACCTTGTGACCAATCTTTCCACAACCAAAGCAATTTCCCGTTCCAATCAAACATTCTCTATAGTGACCTTTCCCACACTTAGAACATGTAGGCTTCTCATTAGATGAGTTCCCATCCTTTCCCTTGGCAACTTTTGGTCGAGGATCTTTAGAATCCCTAGTCTTGGGAAATTTGGATGGAACGTGGTTTGCGAACCTCTTTTTGAATCTAGTCCTGTCTTGAATTCCCAACCTATCTTTAGCAGTTTCACTCTCAAAACACCTTGTCCTCCTTGAGTCCTTATCCTTATCCTTCCTTTTTGCTCTAGCCTCCTCAACCCTTCTTGCATGCACCATGAGACGACCAATGTTCATGTTATCATGTAGCATAGCCGATTGACACTCCTCTTGTAAATCATCCGATATACCTGTCACATATCGACTCATTTCGTCTCTAGGATCGGAGACCAAAGACGGAGCATATTTCGCCAATTGAGTAAATTTCAGAGAATACTCATGAACACTCATCGTTCCTTGGCGGAGATTGATGAATTCCACCACCTTCGTTTCCCTCATCTCTCTAGGGAAGAACCGATCAATGAAGGCCCCTTTGAATAACTCCCACGTCACTAACCCACTTCCAAGTGGCCTGTTGTCCTTCCATTGCATATACCATATCTGAGCGACATCCTTGAGTTGGTATGAGGCCAACTCGGCGTAACCGGCGTCGTCGTCCTCTCGGAGGACTAAGACAAGCCTCTTAGCTTCGTCATAGCATTCATCGACTAAAAATCAGAAAGAATTTAAAACTTTTTATCTAAAACTACTCGGAGGTTTACATAGACCTCTACCTACACATAATTATATATATCAAGTATACATAGACTTGTTCATATACGAAGATTACTTAGTCTTCTACCTTTATTTCATACACTTATATATTTAGAAAATAATAGTCATAAAACCGTCTCATCTCATAGACCATCTATCGATTACAATAAGTCTTGGGCATAGCCCTACATCAAATGAAAGAAGCCGCATATAGGCTGTCTACTACATCGTCTCAAGAGAATAATGGAGTCAACATAGAATCATAGTATCTACACATCATAAAAGAGAGATATCGGCCACGTCCTCGAGAGAGTGAGGACCTACCACTTGGATGGCAAAATACCCAAGTCTTCCTTCCTAGCAATTTGGATCAAGCTCAACGACCCGAACCTAAAATGTTTGGGAAAAGGGAAAGAAAAGGGATTAGTACTCCACATGTACTAAGTATGGAATCTCATATACAATTACCAATCAAATATATTTAGAAAGGGACATTTATGAAAACATAATAGACTACATATGCAATTAAACCATAGCAAAGCAAAGCATACTAATGATAACCTTCAATAAGTCACAAGTGCAATGATCAAGTAAAATTACCATATCTCCTACTCAATCAAGTAACCTACCAAGACTACAATTAGCAATTTACTTACCAACATACTCTTCATGTCATGATACATCCTTCTTCAAGCAAGGACAACAACATTATATCCATAAGCATGTTACTCAACATACAAACCATTTACATCATACCATCGCTTTACATGTATAATATTGACCTCTCAAAGTTCCTATCAAGGCAAACTAGTGCAAGGCGTAGGTAGAGTCCCATACCCCTACCTAAGCTATAGCCAACCTCTCAAGTTACTTTGATTAGCCTATACCTTATTCATTCATTCATTTTAGTTTAGGGAACATTTGCCTTAACCGACATAGACCACATAATCAAATGTGGAATCCGGTGTCATGAAACCTTACACCGATGGAAGGTGGTCTACCGGCCAAGGTAGAACCTAACGTGAACATAGCTATCTAGGTGGATCCACTAGCTAGTATCCTATGGTGGCAACATAGTTCAAGAACTAAGAGATAGGTATTCCCTCTATATACCATTCGGTAATGGGGCCTCATCTCATGAGAATTCATGAGTGAATATTTCTCAAGGAAAGTCAACACTTCACGTAGATCCATAGGTGAGTATTCCTCTAAGGGAAGTCAACACTCTATAAGGAACAAATGGTGAATATTCCTCTAAGGGAAGTCAACACCTCTCAATGTCAAGTTCGCTCGGTGCTAAGCTAAGTCCCCATTTGTAGAGAAGCCTTTAATCTTTATTAATCTTCTCAATTTAATTAGATAGAAGGGTCAATCCCTTGTATATCATCATTATAGCTCAAATAAGAATTGTATGAGAATTAGTCCTTTCATTAACAATTCATATAGGTGAAGTCAACCCTCGTACATCTCATCATAATAGGGCACATCGAACAACTTCCCTATATTACATTACACTTAGCAACCTCACAACCAACCTAAGCATATAAGTTCATGTATCATATCAACTTATCACATCAATCAAAGCATACTTCAACATAACATTATCACTTGATGACAATTAACCATAATTTGAAGTAAAGGCTAGGATCAACAAGACTTACCAATACTCCTCCCTAGTCCATCAATAAAGGGCCTTACCATCAACCCATAGATCAACCAATCTTAGATCAACACATCGATGTAATTCAATAATAAATCACAAGAACTAATCAAGGAGAAGCACTATACTATGAAGCAATACTACATCAAAGCTTAGTAACATGATCTCAAGTGTATCTTCTTATCTTAGATTCAATATTCATGAAAATAGGTGTGAAGAACTAGATTCAATATTCAAGAACATAGGTGTTAAGAACTTCAATTCATCATAATAGACCCATAATCAATGCAATGACAATCATTAAAGATCATTTAACTAATTAGGAGATCAATTCTATCAAACTCAACCTAATCTATATCAATTCTACATTTAGGGTTAAGGGTTAGGGGTCATCACCCACAATCTAGATCAAACTACTTCCAATCACCATAATCAAGTTACAATTCATGATAATCTACTCATTTTAACCCAAAGAATACATAATTAACTCAATTCACATGATCAAATTCGGATTTGGATGAAACCCATAAGAAACTCAACTTTTTGGAAAAAGCTTTGAAGGAACCCTTTGAGGAAAGAATCTCAAAGGTGAATTAGATCCCATAATTGAAGGTTTGATGACGTTTTGATGGTGAATTTCGTGCTATATCAACCCCCAATAAATCTCCCCAAGTTGATCTCCAATGGAGTCTTCCAATAGAGAGAGAAAGTAGAGAGAAGGAAGAGAGTTTTGTTTTTGAGAGAATGATTAGGCTAATGAGGGTTGGATATTTAAAGTGGGGTCTTAGGTCACTTAATTAGTCTCTCTTAAACCCCTAATTACCCCTAAGACACTTAATTAATTAACTAACTAAAAAATAACTTTTCCATAACTACCACAGACCTTCCACGACGGATCCCCGACGACGGTCCGTCGTGGGCGTGATGGACTGCCATCCCTCCGTCCTGCACATCTGTCACGTTGGTCAGAGACTTGTGCAGGCGGAGGCTTTCTCCCCAAGCGCACGACGGTTCCACGACGACGGACCGTCGTGGCCGTGACGGACTGGCTTCCCTCCGTCCTGCACATCCGTTACGCTGGTCAGAGACTTGTGCAGGCGGAGGAAAAGTCCAAGCGCTAAGGCTGGCACGACGGAGGCCTCGACCCCCGTCGCGCCTGTGACGCCCCGTCATGGGGTCCGTCATGCCCTGCTGCTTCAAGGGTCCTCCTCGAGGGTCCTTGTTTGGTCCTTGGGGAGTCGTCCCCCGACTTTTCCAACATGATACCATCCCACACAATATTGTACACCTATAGTTACAACCGTTTACCAAATTCCGACTCTTTAACTAGGTTAAATCAAAAGGACACTCTAGCCCTCTTATGAACCAATTTGCCGGACGTTTAAGAGTTTCAGTTCCAACACCACTTCAAAGACTCTAAATATGCCTAATTGGCTAGGACCACTGGTTTAGATCCTAAGGAGTTCATTTAAGTCTTATCACATGACCTCGATATTTCAAAATGTTACAGTTATTGCCTATTATAATCATGTTAGATACACATTAGCATTAGAGAAGTTCTATGAAGTTTAGGTGGTGGTATGGGACGCTATCTACATATTGCACAATAGTCTTTGAAGATGTTAGTGAGAGTCCCTAGGTCTTCTTCAAGACCATTGCTTGTATGTCCTTATCTGATGAATGTCTATTAAATGAACTAAGGAATCAAATGACTTAAGTTAATAAAGAATGTTAAATGAATAATTTCTTAACTAGAGTAGTTAAGGGTTGTCTAGTTAAGGTGTGAAGGGGGCAAGTGAATGGTCACTTCATCTCTTACTTAGATAAGTCTTAATAATGATTCTAGTTATTGGATATGATTGATTATGTGGACATGATCCTAACCTAGGTAAGTCTTAAGGAATACTTAGGTAATCTTGAAAAGGTCAATTATGGACATTCTTTTTTTTGAGTTACTTGAGTAGGTCTTTTCATAACCTTTTAAAGGGAGAATGTCATGTTGATGTATGTGATGGTACTAAGTGAGAATGATTCTATCTTATGTAGTCTATAGGATCCCTTGTGTGCGTGAAAGGGATTGTATGGGCGGTCTCCCCACACTCACCCAAGTGAACCTTGGAATTTACCTTTCATAGGAGGATCTCATGTTTATGTGCTTGATGTATTGTGTGTATGTGTCTTATTCTAAGTAGTCGTAAGGATCGTTTAGGCATTCTTTGAGAGGGTGTATGGGAGGTCTCTCTTTTTGTTGCTTGAGTGAGTCTTAGGATAGCTTTTAGTGAGTGGATTATATGTAAAAAGGTGTGTAAAGTGAAGCTAAGGAACTTCACTGGACTTCACTGTAATAGTGAAGTATTTACTGTAATTTTCTTTAAAATGTGTCTAATTGCTTAAATGATTTCTTATGTCTTTCTAAAGTGTTAAATGTTGTTCTTATGATTATAGTATGATGTTTTAATAAAAATTCATGAAAAGCATGTTATTAACTAAATTTCCCATTTTCATGGTTTTTGCATGGCTTCCATCCTTAGTACATCTAATGTGCTAACCCCTTCTTTTTCCTTTTTGACAAAAGTGTAGGGAATTGGAAGTCTTGATGTGCCATAGAGGATGGATAGGTTTATAAGGGTTGAAGATGAAGTACTAGTGAGTCCTCATTGATTCGAGGACAATATCCACATGTTCCGTATTGTCTTAATTGTTTATTTTATGTCTTGTATGGGCTTAGTCCCAAATATTGTATACTCTAAAGTTTAGATGGTTCAAGAGTGTTAAAGGCTTAATGTTTTAATGAAAGTCTTCCGCTTGTGTATTGTTTATAAAAGAGTTCTTTGTGTGTGAAGAAAGTTTTAAATTCTTACTCATTTTAGTATGTTATTATGCAATGAATGATACGAGAGTCTTAGATGAGACTTCTTGAAGTCTCATTTGCCGTGTCACAAACTCAAGGATACTCTAACTTCTAGGGTGTACTTGAGGGTCGTGACAAGCTTGGTATTAGAGCATAAGGTTTGGGAGTGTCCTAGTTGTCTTATGAACCACATCAAACCGAATCTTGTTTATAATGTGAAGTGCGCCACATTATAAATAGGAGTCTATTGGGTGGTAGGGAAAGTTTCACTTCTTCATTCATCTAATCGTGCCTAAGAGCTATGATGTATTTCCCTTGTCTTCCCTATGTGTTGGTCATTTGAGTGTGACTTTATGAAGATTGGGTTGAGGGAGAGGAAAAGATGAGGTGTGGCTTGTTAGATGAGGTGTGAAAGATGGTGTTGATGACCTTAGATTGGTTTAGTTACCTTTTGAAGGGTAGTGAAATTGAAAAAAATGGTAAGGCATAGAATTAGAAATGTAAAAGAGTAATGGTGAGTTTCTCTTAGTAAGGGGGATATAATGTCTATATGGTTTAACCTTTGAGAATGTTTAGTTTTCATGAGATAGACTTTGGGTGAGGAAGAATTAGTAAGGTTTAAGGTGCCTTGAGGGAGTTCCTTGAGGTAGATGTTATGTTGACCTTAGAATCGGTTTTTCCTATGTGGGGGAGTATGGTGAAGAGTATGGTTGTTGAGGAGTGAAGTACCCTTAGCCTTTCGTTATGTGTTTATTCAAGCAAAAACAAAGAGTTCTTAGTAACTTGATTTGTGTAGGAGTTGTTGTGAAAAATGAGTTCCAAACATTCTCCTTATGATATGCATGCTCGGTTGAAATTAAATTTCATTAACATCTTGCATTGTGTATCTCATGAGGCCATGATTATGTTGTAAAAATGTGTTTATATGAATTTACCTTGCATATTAACCTGTCTATGTCATGAATTGCCTAAAAATTGCATTTTTGAAAAAAGTTGCTCAAATCACTATAGCAGTGTCACTTCAGTGTGAAATTTTGAAAAATGTGGCTAATTGATTCTTTGGTCTAAAATTTTTGTTATATGGTTAGAACTGATGTATATGAGCATGCTAATGAATATAAAATGAGCTTTTTCTATTTTGAATTAAGGAGATGCGATTTTTAGCATAATAAGTTATAGAATTCATTCTAGTTTCTTGTTGTGTTGTGAATATCATGATTTTGTAGAATTGATGTTTTGTCCTTGATTATGTGTTATACATTATGGTTATGAGTTGTTAACTGAATCTTTATTCTTGGAAGTGTTCGGAGAGTGGCAAGTGTCATTCGAGGACAAATATTGTCCAAGTGGGGGAGAATGTAACATCCCGAAAATGACTTAGGTGAATCTAGAACCTAACGTGGTTGTCATGGTGGTATAAGGTCGTAAACTGGTCTATAATGTTGTATTTAGTCAGTATCTAAGAGGTTAGGTGCATTGGAAGTCAAACGTCAAGGGTCAACCAAGACGTTCGACGACTAAGTCACCTAAGTGCGTCATATGTGGTTATATGTGTTTATGTGTGATTCATGATCTTATATGGTCCTTAAATGAGTTTATATAGTGTATATAGTCAACATGTCAAATTTCGTGATGTTTGGAGGTCAAACGTCCAAGAACGTCCATGACGTTCGAAAGATGTGACTTGAAATGACCTTGTGTGTCAAAGAACGTTTCGTGGAGTTTTACATGTTCATTTTGGATGAAACTTATGTGGTAGGTCCTAAAATCGTATACGTGCATGTTTGAGTTGGAAACGTCTAGGTACGACTCCATGTAGGACTCACAAGGGGCCTTAGAGGAGGACCCCAACCTAGAGCTCAACACTGCCAGGCAGTGTCCAAACGACGGCCAGTCGACCAGGCAACGGCCAGTCGATGGGTCTCGTCGATTGAGCCCACAATCCTGCAGGTTGAGGAGCCTCTAAATCAAACCACAAGACCCCATCTATGGGGCGTGGTCTCATAGATGGACCGTCGATGGTAGGCCGTCGATGGAGTCAAGTTGTCCGTAAGTTGAGAAGTGCAGGTGCAACCAACGAGACCCCATCGACGGGCGTGGTCTCACCCACGTACCATCGATGCTGGCGTCGATGGTGCTGAGTTTTGGCAGTTTTCTGTTAATGACTTGGGGGTTTTGGGAAATTCACCCCAAGTCTTATAAAACGTGGGGACGGTTGTATTAAGTGTTTCGGGGTATTTTAAGAGTATATAAGTGATTAAACTCTCGTTTAAACCCAAACACTAAGAGCAAAACCCTTTCCCTCCTAAAGTTTTCCCAAAAACATCCATGAGAGTTCAAAGTTAAGATGAAGCTTGAAGATGGGTCTTCAATGGAGTTTCTTCTTCATTAGCATTGGGTTCTTCAAATAAGGTATGGAGTTCGTCATCTAAGGCTTGCTATCACCTTAGAAGCAATTTCAAAGATGATTTTCAAAGATTTCAAAAAGATGAAAAAAGTCCAATTTCTACTCTAAATCATTGGTTCTTGCATGAAACGTTTTCAAAGCTTAAGATATGATGTTATTGATAAATAATTGATGTTTTCCCATGAAATTCTCCATGAACCCTTGATCTTCTCAATTCTCTACTTTTCACTAAAATATGGGTGAATTGATTATTCTTTGAGATTAATGAATTCATGTGTAGATTGTTATGGGCTTTTGATTCATGTATAGATTATGTATGTATGTCTTGTAGGTTGTTTAAATTTTATCAACTAAGTATTGTATATTCTTAGATCTACTGACTATTACGCTTATTGAATTGATATGAACTTAATGCTTATAGATTCTAGTGTAGTTTTCTGTGGGCTTTCTAATGATGTAAAGATTTTATTCAATTGATATCTACTTGGTATTAGATTGATAAATCTACATTGAATTGACTTAGATTCATTGAGTATTATGATTTATGTATTGAATTGATGTTCATGACCACGGGAAAGGGACTTATGGTATTGAATTTAATGGTTTAGCTTTGGATTGAAGTGGTGAGATCAAGTGGGTGGTATGCTTCCCTAACTCTCTTATTATTATGTATAGCTATTGTAATTTAGATCTTGAATTATATGTGATTGGTTTTGTCCACTTATGGTGGCGGTGTTATGTGAATTTATGTGGCCTTGTCGACGTTATTTTAATTATATTGATGATCATGGCCTTGTCGGCACTACTTGAAGTAATATGTTGATTAGTGTAGTTGATTATGTGAAGTATGATCACATCTACCTATATGTGCAATAATGTGAAAGTATGTGTTCTCTTATTGAAGTTATTAGGTGATTATGTTATACCATGACTATGTGTTTATATGTGTAGTCTTAGAGTTGATGCATCATTGTTCGTAACTTGGCTATATGAGTCTATAATGGTTATATTAATGATGTTAAGGTAATGAGTAGGTTGACTTAATGATGTTAAGGGTCATTCTTAAATGCTTAAAGAATGTTATGATATATGACAAAAGTAAAGTATGTTGTGTCTTGTTTAGGTAGACTTGTCTCCCTTACTTGATGCATGTATGAATATAAATATGTGATGTCTTGACTTAGGAAGCTAAAGAGTCTTAGTATTGAACGTATGAATTTTATATAAGACCTTGAATGATGATAAGAAGGTCCTTTATGTGAAACCTTGAACCTAGCGGTAAGGTTATGAAACTTTATGTCGAATGTCATAATGGTATCCTTCATGTAATGAATGATGGTCTTAAGGTTTATTGGATGGAACGGCATCATATAATTACTTAGGGAAGTCATGATGAGATTCTTGTCGCCACAGTGAAGTAGCCCTAGTGGACCTTTCTTTGGTAGGGTAAATGTAATTGGGTCATGAACTTGATATGGGACCCCTTTGTATGAACCTTAATGTGAATTAATCTATGAGAACTAAGTCTAGCACCGAGTGAGTATGGTGAGGGAAGTAGCTATAGGTAAAGAATAAGGGAAGAGTACAAAGAAGCCCTTCGTATTCCTTAACCATGTGCCTACATGGGATGTGTCTATGTTCTACCACTGGCAAGTAGAACAACCTCATCGGAGTAGGAAAGAACTCCGGATTCCATGTTTTCATACCATGGTCTATATGGTTTATTGCCTATTCTAGTCATGTTGTATACACATTAGCATTAGAGATGTTCCATGAAGTTTAGGTGGTGGTATGGGACGCTATCTAGATATTGCACAATAGGCTTTGAAGATGTTAGTGAGAGTTCCTAGGTCTTCTTCAAGACCATTACTTGTATGTCCTTATGTGATGAATGTCTATTAAATGAACTGAGGAATGAAATGACTTAAGTTAAGAAAATATGTTAAATGAATAAGTTCTTAACTAGAGTAGTTAAGGGTTTTCTAGTTAAGGTGTGAAGGGGGCAAGGGAATGGGCACTTCATCTCTTACTTAGATAAGTCTTAATAATGATTTTAGTTATTGGATATGATTGATTATGTGGACATGATCCTAACCTAGGTAAGTCTTAAGAAATACTTAGGTAATCTTGAAGAGGTCAATTATGGACATTCTTTTCTTGAGTTACTTGAGTAGGTCTTTTCATAACCTTTTAAAGGGAGAATGACATGTTGATGTATGTGATGGTATTAAGTGAGAATGATTCTATCTTAGGTAGTCTATAGGATCCCTTGTGTGTGTGTGTGAAAGGGATTGTATGGGCGGTCTCCCCACACTGACCCAAGTGAACCTTGGAATTCACCTTTGGTAGGAGGATCTCATGTTTATGTGCTTGATGTATTGTAAGTGTGTATGTGTCTCATTCTAAGTAGTCTTAAGGATCGTTTAGGCATACTTTGAGAGGGTATATGGGCGGTCTATCTTTGTGTTACTTAAGTGAGTCTTAGGATAGCTTTTACTGAGTGGATTATATGTAAAAAGGTGTGTAAAGTGAAGCTAAGGAACTTCACTGTAACAGTGAAGGGGACTTCACTGTAACAGTGAAGTACTTACTCTAATTTTCTTTAAAATGTGATTAATTGCTTAAATGATTTCTTATGTCTTTCTAAAGTGTTAAATGTTGTTCATATGAATATAGTATGATGTTTTAATCAAAATTTATGAAAAGCATGTTATTAACTAAATTTCCCGTTTTCATGATTTTTGCATGGCTTCCATACTTAGTACATCTAATGTGCTAACCCCTTCTTTTTCCTTTTTGACTAAAGTGTAGGGAATTGGAAGTCTTGATGTTCCATAGAGGATGGATAGGTTTCTAAGGGTTGAAGATGAAGTATTGGTGAGTCCTCATTGATTCGAGGACAATATGCACATGTTCCGTATTGTCTTAAGTCTTTATTTTTTGTCTTGTATGGGCATAGTCCCAAGTATTATATACTCTAAAGTTTAGATGGTTCAAGAGTTGTAAAGGCTTAATGTTTTAATGAAAGTCTTCCGCTTGTGTATTGTTTATAAAAGAGTTCTTCGTGTGTGAAGAAAGTTTTAAATTCTTACTCATTTTAGTATGTTATTATGAAATGTATGATACGAGAGGCTTAGATGAGACTTCTTAAAGTTTCATTTGCCGTGTGACGAACTCAAGGATACTCTATCTTCTAGGGTGTACTTGAGGGTCATAACAAGCTTGGTATCAGAGAATAAGGTTTGGGATTGTCGTAGTTTTCTTATGAACCACATCAACAGAATCTTGTTTATAATGTGAAGCGCGCCACATTATAAATAGGAGGCTATTGGGTGGTAGGGAAAGTTTCACTTTTTCATCCATCTAATCGTGCCTAAGATCCTTGTATATGGTGTATTTCCCTTGTCTTCCTTATGTGTTGGTCATTTGAGTGTGATTTTATGATGATTGGGTTGAGGGAGAGGAAAAGATGAGGTGTGAAAGATGGTGTTGATGACCTTAGGTTTGCTTAGTTACCTTTTTAAGGGTAGTGAAATTGAAAAAGAATGGTTAGGCATAGAATTAGAAACGTGAAAGCGTAATGGTGAGTTTCTCTTAGTAAGGGGGATGTAATGTCTAGATGGTTGAACCTTTGAGAATGTTTAGTTTTCATGAGCTAGACTTTGGGTGAGTAAGAATTAGTAAGGTTTAAGGTGCCTTGAGGGAGTTCCTTGAGGTAGATGTTATGTTGACCTTAGAGTGGGTTTTTCCTAAGTGGGGGAGTATGGTGAAGAGTATGGTTGTTGGGGAGTGAAGTACCCTTAACCTTTCGTTATGTGTTTATTCAAGCAAAAAACAAAGAGTTCTTAGTAACTTGATTTGTGTAGGAGTTGTTGTGAAAAATGAGTTCCAAACATTCTCCTTATGATATGCATGCTCGGTTGAAATTGAATTTCATTAACTTCTTGCATTGTGTATCTCATGAGGCCATGATTATGTTGTAAAAAGGTGTTTATATGAATTTACCTTGCATATTAGCATGTCTATGTCATGAATTGCCTAAAAAATGCATTTTTGAAAAAGTTGCTCATAGCACTATCACTTCACTGTGAAATTTTGAAAAATGTGACTAATTGATTCTTTGGTCTAAAATTGTTGTTATATGGTTAGAACTGATGTATATGAGCATGCTAATGACTATAAAATGAGTTTTTGCTATTTGCAATTAAGGAGATGAGTTTTGTAGCATGATGAATTATAGAATTCCTTCTAGTTTCTTGTTGTGTTGTGAATCTCACGATTTTGTAGAATTGATGTTTTCTCCTTGATTATGTTTTATAAAGTATGGTTATGAGTTGTTAACTTAATCCCTATTCTTGGAAGTGTTCGGAGAGTGGCAAGTGTCATTCGAGGACAAATGGTGTCCAAGTGGGGGATAATGTAAGATCCCGAAAATGAATTAGGTGAAGCTATAGCCTAACGTGGTTTTCATGGTGGCTTAAGGTCCTAACTGGTATATAATGTTGTATTGAGTCAGTATCTAAGAGGTTAGGTGCATTGGAAGTCAAACGTCAAGGGTCGATCAAGACGTTCGACGACTAAGTCACCTAAATGCCTCATATGTGGTTTTATGTGTTTATATGTGATGCATTAGCTTATATTGTCCTAAAATGAGTTTATATGGTGTATATAGTCAGCATGTCATGTTTCGTGAAGTTTGGAGGTCAAACGTCCAAGAACGTCCATGACGTTCGAAAGATGTGCCTTGAAATGACCTTGTGTATCTAAGCACGTTTCGTTGATTTTTACGTGTTCGTTTTGGATGAAACTTATGTGGTGGGTCCTAAACTCGTATACGTGCAATTTTGGGTTGGAAATTTCCTGGTATGACTCCATGTTAGACCCGCAAGGGGCCCTAGAGGAGGACCCCATCGACGGGGCGCGGTCTCATCCACGGACCGTCGATGGTGGCGTCGATTGTGCTGAGTTTTAGTAGTTTTCTGTTAATGACTTGGGGGTTTTCTGAAATTCACCCTAAGTCTTATAAAACGTGGGGACAGTTATTTTAAGTGTTTAGGGGTATTTTAAGAGTATATAAGTGATTAAACTCTCATTTAAACCCTAACACTAAGATCAAAACCCTTTCCCTCCTAGAGTTTTCCCAAAACCCCCATGAGAGTTCAATGTGAAGATGAAGCTTTAAGATGGGTCTTCAATGGAGTTTCTTCTTCAATTATCATTGGGTTCTTCAAATAAAGTGTGGGAATTCTTCATCTAAGGCTTGCTATCACATTAGAGCCAATTTCAAAGATGATTTTCAAAGATTTCAAAAAGATGAAAAAGTCCAATTTCTACTCTAAATCATAGGTTCTTGCATGAAACATTTTCAAAGCTTAAGATATGATGTTATTGATGTATAATTGATGTTTTCCAATGAAATTCTCCATGAACCCTTGATTTTCTCAATTCTCTAAATTTCTCTAAAATATGGGTGAATTGATTATGCTTTGAGATTAATGAATTCATGTGTAGATTGTTATGTGCTTTTGATTCATGTATAGATTATATATGCATGGTTTGTAGGTTGTTTCAATTTTATCAATTGAGTATTGTATATTCTTAGATCTATTGACTATTAAGCTTATTGAATTGATATGAACTTAATGCTTATAGATTGTAGTGTAGTTTTTTATGGGCTTTCTAATGATGTAAGGATTGTATTCAATATATATCTACCTTGTCTTAGATTGATAAATCTATATTGAATTGACTTAGATTAATTGAGTATTATGATTTATGTATTGAATTGATGTTCATGACTATGGGTAAGGGACTTATGGTACTGAATTGGATGGTTTAGCTTTGGATTGAAGTGGTGATATCAAGTGGGTGGTATGCTTCCGTAACTCTCTTATTATTATGTATAGCTATTGTAATTTAGCTCTTGAATTATATGTGATTGGTTTGGTCCACTTATGGTGGCGGTGTTATGCGAATTTATGTGGCCTTGTCGGCATTATTTTAATTATATTGATGAACACGGCCTTCTCGGCACTACTTGAAGTAATATGTTGATTAGTGTAGTTGATTATATGAAGTATGATCATATCTACCTATATGTGCACTAATGTGAAAGTATGTGTTCTCTTATTGAAGTTATTAGGTGATCATGTTATACCATGACTAAGTGTTTATATGTTTAGTCTTAGAGTTGATGCATGATTGTTCCTAACTTGGATATATGAATCTATTATGGTTATATTAATGATATTAAGGTAATGAGTAGGTTGACTTAATGATGTTAAGGGTCATTTCTAAATTTTTAAAGAATGTTATGCTATATTACTAAAGTAAAGTATGTTGTGTCTTATTTAGGTAGACTTGTGTCCCTTACTTGATGCATGTATGAATATGAATATGTCATGTCTTGACTTAGGAAGATAAAGAGTCTTATTATTGAATGTATGAATTTTATGTAAGACCTTGAATGATGATAAGAAGGTCCTTTATGTGAAACCTTGAACCTAGCGGTAAGGTTATGAAACTTGAAGTCGAAAGTCGTAATGGTATCCTTCATGTAATGAATGATGGACTTAAGGTTGATTGTATGGAACGGCATCATATCAATACTTAGGGAATTCATGATGAGCTTCTTGTCGCCATAGTGAGGTAGCCCTAGTGGACCTTTCTTTGGTAGGGTAAATATAATTGGGTCATGAACTTGATATGGGACCCCTTTGTATGAACCTTAATAGGAATTAATCTATGAGAACTAAGGCTAGCACCGAGTGAGTATGGTAAGGGAAGTAGCTCTAGTTATAGAATGAGGGAAGAGTACAAAGAATCCCTTCATATTCCTTAACCATGTGCCTACATGGGATGTGTCTATGTTCTACCATTGGCAAGTAGAACAACCTCATCGGAGTAGGATAGAACATCGGATTCCATGCTTCGCTACCACGGTATATGTTGGTTATTGCCTATTCTAGTCATGTGGGATACCAATTAGCATTAGATAAGTTCTATGAAGTTTAGGTGGTGGTATGGGACGCTATCTAGACATTGCACAATAGGCTTTGAAGATGTTAGTGAGAGTCCCTAGGTCTTCTTCAAGACCATTACTTGTATGTCATTATGTGATGAATTTCTCTTAATTGAACTAAGGAATGAAATGACTTAAGTTAAGAAATCATGTTAAATGAATAAGTTCTTAACTAGAGTAGTTAAGGGTTGTCTAGTTAAGGTGTGAAGGGGTCAAGGGAATGGTCACTTCATCTCTTACTTAGATAAGTCTTAATAATGATTTTTGTTATTGGATATGATTGATAATGTGGACATGATCCTAACCTAGGTATGTCTTAAGGAATACTTAAGTAATCTTTAAGAGGTCAATTATGGACATTCTTTTCTTGAGTAACTTGAGTAAGTCTATTGATAACCTTTGAAAGGGAGAATGTCATGTTGATGTATGTAATGGTATTAAGTGAGACTCATTCTACCTTCGATAGTCTATAGGATCCCTTGAGTGTGTGTGAAAGAGATTGTATAGGCGGTCGCTCCACACTCACCCGAGTGAACCTTGGAATTCCCCTTTGGTAGGAGGATCTCATGTTTATGTGCTTGGTGTATTGTAAGTGTGTATGTGTCTCATTCAAAGTAGTCTTAAGGATCGTTTAGGCATGATTTGAGAGGGTGTATGGGCGGTCTCTCTTTTTGTTTCTTAAGTGAGTCTTAGAATAGCTTTTAGTGAGTGGATTATACGTAAAAAGGTGTGTAAAGTGAAGTTATGGAACTTCACTGTAATAGTGAAGTAGTTACTGTAATGTTCTTAACAATGTGATTAATTGCTTAAATGATTTCATATGTCTTTCTAAAGTGTTAAATGTTGTTCTTATTATTATTGTATGATCGTTTAATCAAATTTCATGAAAAGCATGTTATTAACTAAATGTCCCTTTTTCATGGTTTTTGCATGGCTTCCATACTTAGTACATCTAATGTGCTAACCCCTTTTTTCCCTTTTTGACTAAAGGGTAGGGAATTGGAAGTCTTGATGTGCCATGGAGGATGGATAGGTTTCTAAGGGTTGAAGATCAAGTATTGGTGACTCCTCATTGATTCGAGGACAATATCCATATGTTCCGTATTGTCTTGAGTCTTTATTTTATGTCTTGTATGGACTTAGTCCCAAGTATTGTATACTCTAAAGTTTAGATGGTTCAAGAGTTGTAAAGGTTTAATGTTTTAAAGAAAGTCTTCCGCTTGTGTATTGTTTATAAAAGAGTTCTTCGTGTGTGAAGAAAGTTTAAATTCTTACTCATTTTAGTATGTTATTATGCAATGAATGATACGAGAGGCTTAGATGAGACTTCTTGAAGTCTCATTTGCCATGTGACGAACTCAAGGATACTCTAACTTCTAGGGTGTACTTGAGGGTCGTGACACTTAGCGTATTTGACTAGCTTTTAGGAGTCAGAAATTCATGAAAGGTGGAAGGGTGTATAACATGTATCTAAAAGGATTTGTGATCAAAACGTCCGGGTACGACTCCCCAAGGACCAACCAAATGCCCTTGAAGAGGACCCTAGTACGTAGGAGGAACACTGCCTAGGCAGTGTGCAATGACAGAAGACAAACGATGGCTCATGTGTGGATAGACGGGGCATCGACGCCAACCGTCATCCCACATTTAGCCAAAATGGGGAAGCCCTCGCCTGCACAAGTTTCTGACCAAAACAACGAGTGTGCCGAATGGAGGGGGGCCAAGTTGTCGACTCACAAACGGCCCGTCGATCGGGGTTCCGTCTATGAGGGTCAAGTTTTCCTGCATATAAAGACCCCAACCCCCATTATTCTTAACACAATTCTCAAAATAAACTCTCTTCCTTCTCTCTACTTTCTCTCTCTATTGGAAGACACCATTGAAGAACAAGCTAGGGAATGGTTTTGGGGGCTTTTAAGGGGCGAGTTCACCCTTGAATCTTCATCAAACGTTGAGATATGGGATCTAATTCACCATTGAGACTTCTTTCCTCAAAGGGCTCCTTCAAAGTATTTCTAAAAGTTGAGTTTTCATGTGGGTTTCATCCAATTACGAATTTGATGTTATAAACTGAGTTGTTTATGGTTTATTTAGGATATAATGAATAGATTAACATGTATTTAACTTGATTATGATAATTTGTGATGGTTTGGTCTAAATTGTAGAACATGATCCTTAACCCTTAATCCTAGGTTTGATCTTGATATGAATTATGTTATAACTTATTCAATTGACTTGATTATTAGATGAATTGCTATTAGATGATATTGTTACACTAATCATGAAAAAATTAGGATGATTTGTCATCTTTCATGCTAGTTATTGAAAAGTTATCTAGGTTATGATGAATTGACCTAATCTTAAGCTTTGATCTAGTATCGAATTGTGATGTAGTGATTCTTTTAGCCTTGTGATCATGTTGGTTAATGAATTATGATGACTTTATTACCTAATAGAGTTGAACTAAGGGTTGATTGTATGACCTTGTTGTGAATTATGAATAAGACTTGGTAAGTCTTATTATCCCTAGTCTTTACTTCACTTTGTGGTTAATTGTGATTAAGACATGATGCTTTATATTAAGAGTGATAGGGTGGTGTGATGTTGAATTGAAATTTCTTGATTAACGTCGTGAGGTTTATTAAGATGTTAATGTTATAAGGATGGTGATGCTTATCAATGTGCCTTATTATTAAGTAATATGAAATTTTTTTAACCTCACTTATATGAATTGTGATGAAAGGACTAAACTCATGCAATTATTATTGAGCTATGATGATTATGATTATACAAGGGCTAGACCCTATGACCTAAACTAAGTTATGATTGTTAATAAAGACTTAAATACATTCCAATAAAGGGACCTAACTTAGCACCGGGTGATCTTGTATGTTAGGGAGTGACACTTTCCCAAGTAGGGAAGGTAGGGTTCACTACGTTCCTCACGGGGTGGATAGCCTCATAACCCAAAAAGGGTGTAGAGTGATACTCCATGATTTCCCCCAAGTTCCATAAACTATGTTTCCACCATAGGATGCTAGTTAGTTGATCCACCTAGATGCTAGTTTTATATTAGGTTTTACCTTGGCCGGTAGATCGCCTTCCATCAGTGTAAGGTTTTATGACACCGAATTCCACATTAGCTCATGTGGTCTATGTCGGTTAAGTCAAGTGTTCCTTAAAATAAAATGAAGTAATAATGTATAAACTAACTAGAGTGACTTGAGGGGTTTGACTTAGCCTAGGTAGGGGTAGGGGACTCTACCTATGCCTTGCACTAGTTTGCCTTGATAGGAGCTTGAGTAGGTTAATATTATGTATGTATATGATGACTATGTAAATGATATTATATGATGTTGATGATTCTTATCAACATATAAATCGTCTTTATTGTCGAAACATGAAGTTATGTAGGCTATGTTATGTGGAGTAGGTTGTTAGTCATGGTTCTTGTTGGGTTACTTGATTGAGTAAGATTATGGGACTTTGCTTAGGCATTGCACTTTGACTTTATGGGGATTCATGATTATTGACTTGCTTATTGAGATATCATAAACTCTTATCCTTGCTTGTGATGATTATTACTTGACAATAGAGTTGTGTTGGATCATGGGTTCAAGTACGTTGGTGTGCATGTGACTTGCTTTGATTTCTTGTGCATAAGGCTTTTAAAGGTAAAATGGCATGATTTAACTAAATGTCCCTTGTTAGTATGTTTTGATGTTATATTTGCATATGGTCTCATACTTAGTACATGTGGCGTACTAACCCCATTTTCTCCCTTTTCCCAAACATTTAGGTTCCGGTCGTTGAAGGCTCATTCAAAACGACTTAAAGAAGACATGGATATTCTCTACAATCCAAGTGGGTAGGTTCTCACTTTCCGAGGGTGATGCCAATGTCTAGCTTACGGAGATGCTTTACTTTTTAGACTCTTATGTTCATTCTAATTCCTTTGAATACGATTTGTATAAGCCTATATGTGGTTGCTTTACATTTGATGTAGGGCTATGCCCAAATTGCTATGATCGTTTAGATGGTATGAGATGAGATAATCTTGAGACTTTATTTTATGTTATATATATGTATGTGCAATAAAAATAGAATACTATGTAATCTTCATATACGAAGGTTCTATGTATACTCGATATAATTATATATATGTGTATGTAGAGGTCTAGGTAAACCTCAACGTAGAAGTAGTAAAAGTTTTTAAATTTTCTGTATTTTTGGCCTATGAATGTTATGACGAATGCTAAGAGGTTGGTCTTAGTCCTCAAAGAGGACGACGACGCCAGTTACGTCTAGGGTGTGCTCCCCGGATGTGATAGTATACATATATGTGAGCAAACCTTTCACATAAACACCCTTAGGCCACACATGTTCATACATTAACATAATCCTGCATTCATATTCATGTACATAGAAAACCAAACGTAGGAACTATCCTATCAAGGCTCACATGTGTAATGCATAGACAAGGTCCCATACCCTTGCCCGTACTACTACACCTATCATGTCATCCTCGTTAAGGGAATACATAACATGCTTCACAGACATATACCTTACCTGCATAGTAGTAAACATAAGTGAATATGAGAACAACCTTTCATTAGACACCATGAACTTATACTACCTTGTAACATGCATGATATGTGAGTGTGTGTGTACATTGGTCAACATGATCACCTAATGGCTATCAATCAACACACTGAGGCAGCCACCCTCTTAGGACCACAATGCACAACCAAGCATAGACCACACAACACAAATTAGCATAAGAGGCAAGCTAACTTCATATTACACTTAAGACTCCTAAGCTTAGCAATTCAGACATTCACATAAGAGTACATAGGTAAGGGGACATGAACCACCACAAGTCATCAATGGCAGCACCTAACCTATCCCTAACATAGTTATACAAATGCTTATACACTAGCCATACAACCTATATCACAACTAGAAAAGAAGACAAGGCATAAGCTTCACAAAGTGTGATCATCATAAACACACACTCGTATATTATCAATTTGACTTCAAGTCCATGATCCACACATAAATAGATTTTACATGAAGTAAACACCGCCACCATAAGTGGACAATACCACACAATGCCATACAAGGCCAAGTCTACTAGCAATTCTATTGAAATGTAGAGGAGTATAGCAACCTTACCAAATCTCCATTGCTTTGATCATCCATGATAAATACTCATACTTAATCAATAATACAATATAGGGCATCATCTAAAGACAACATAACATAAACGAAATCATACTTCAATTGCCATCGAATCGAGATCATATGAAGTGTTCTACATTAACAATCAATAGAAGATAGAAGAACATAGGTCAATACTTACCAAATCCTCTAACACTGATCCACAAGGATCAATTTCACATAATTCACTATCAATATACGTAATTGGCATTAGATATAAGCAATTCAACATGCTAGGATCATAATTCAATCAACATAAAGTCAAGATCACAATGCCCATAATATAGGCTAATTTGAGAATTGGAGGGAACATGGGTTCATCATGAAATATTATTGAAATTCACTTTAAATTCAGTACATCAACATCAATTCATCATAAGCATGCCTTTGAAATCAATTTGAGAAAGAACCCATGGTTAGATTGAAAGATACAGAGTTTAATCATGACTTCTCTTTGAAAACCTTTGAAGGAACTCTATAGATGAATGGAAATGTAAAGATGAAGGATTAACATACCTTCTACATGAATAAAAGCCCACGAAATTTTAGGATAAAAACCTTCGACTCCAACTTCCATGGCTGCCTTCTTCTTCGTTGGGTTAGATAGAAGAACTTGGGATAATGTGTTTATGACCTATTAAAGACCTTAAACTATTTATATTTAATGTATAAAACATTTAAAATCAACCCCAATTAATAAATGGTCGATTGGAATTTATTTGGAAATCAAATCTTGACCAGCCCGCCCAGGGACCACGGCCACCTTCACGGTCCGTGAAGGTGGTTCACGACCCTTATCACGATACATGGTCCTTTGAGCAGTGTATACCTTGACTTTCCAAGCCCACAAGTGGATAAGGAAGTTCCAATACCAACTTCACGGACCGTGGTCCACTCCACTGGTCGTGAAGTCGTCCGTGAACACTAAGCCAGTAAGCTGCCAACTTGGGACAGCTTTTACCAACAAGTTGAGTCCTCCTCAAGGACCCTTTGGTTGGTCCTTGGGGAGTTTTGCCCGGACGTTTACAATATAAATAAACTCGTATACATGTAAAGGAACTTCCATAATAGTTTGAGCATCAAACAGCACACGCAACACCTCAAAACATGCTAGGCAAACCCAAGTACGTCCAAGGGCTAACTTTCTAACGTCTTGGACGTTTTTGGACGTTTGACTTCCAAATGACTTCAAATTAATCATGCATACTTTAAAACACTTAATTAAAATACTAACAAGCTTATAGACACATTTTATGATCTATACACCTTAACTCATTTTGGGGGTCTTACAATATCCCCCTCTTGGGAACATTCGTCCTCGAATGACACTTAGAAAATTTTAAACACATAAAGGACTTCAATGACCCATAGAGAAGCTCACAAATTTCATAACATATTCACATAGAATTAAATGCACCAAACTTACAAGGAAAACCAACATTCAAAACACTTAGCACTCAATGCTACACAAGTAAGCAAAAACCTTTATTCACTCACTTTCATCATGCATCAAACACTTAGGCTCTCATCATGTTCATTGGAGGAACATAGTTCTCCTAATCATAACATGGTCTTTCTATTTCATTTCATTAAGATCTCATCATGCAACAACTTTTAAGTCACACAAAGGCAAGTTAAACATCACTCAAGAATCAAATAAGCACTCATACTTCAATGCACATAAACTTGAGTCAAGTATATCAACAAAGATCCTTATCATATAGATATAATGCCATGAGAGTTATACTCAACCATACCATATTTAGTTATGTTTAAGGAGGAATGTCCTTCTCCTAAGCACACTTACATGTCCCATGATTTCTTACCCAAGCAATGCACAAAGGTCAATTCACTTTTAAAAAATGAGAATTTCTCAACTTTTAACCGAAGCATGCTTACAATTTCTTCCTAGTGAAGTCAAAATGGTAATTCACACCACACACATCACAACAATAGGAAATCATTTCACAAAATTTCAATTTCTAGCATGACAACACTTTTCATTACAAACAACAATTTGGGAAAACCTCACAATTTATAGGAACACACAAGGACACTAGTTAGACATTCCTTCATTTTCCAAGAGTGAGCCTACAATCATGCTTTCCCAACTATAAAAGTCACACCATTTTCCAGTGACACACCATTTTTCATTATAAGGGGACTCCGTTTCTCATTATAAGGCTAAACACTACACATTAAGAGTGACTTCAAACATGCTCCTCACCTTACCTTATGAAGTTAAATGCAGAATTAGCATATTAAGATGCACACTCAACATGAGGGAACATGAATTTGATCATAAATCCTTTTTCATGCAAGTTAGAATCTTCAAAAACATGCTTAACAATCACGACTGGAATCTAGACCCCAGACGAGACCGGCGTCGTTGACCTCTCAGAGGTCGCAGACAAGCCTACTTACGTTATTCGTACTTCACTTAGGTTAATTTTAGGGGAAAATTTGAAACTTTTTGCTCCTAACATATTCGTTAAACATTCATAACATTTTTATAATAGTTCACCATCAACCATCTAACATTAAGAGATAAGCAACTGGAAGAAATAGATCAATAAGTATTAAATGTATAATTGCCAAAATGGCACCAACGCAAGGTCTGAATAAAAACAGGAAAGAAACGCTAGTGGAACATGCTCCACTAGCTCAACTCTAAAACTAAGCTAGAATATAAAACAGTAGCATCCTCGAAAGCATGAGGACCTACCAAACATAGGATGAATCCTGACGTCCGGATAGATGCAACAATGATCCTGTAGCTCTATCACCCACCTGTGCTATCACGAGTGGAATCTAGACCCCAGACGAGACCGGCATCGTTGACCTCTCAGAGGTCGCAGACAAGCCTACTTACGTTATTCTTACTTTACATAGGTTAATTTTAACGAAAAATTTGAAAGTTTTTGTTTCTAAACATTACTTACTAAATCTTTCTAATACATTCGTAATTCGTTCAACATCAACCATCTAAACATAAAGAGATAATCAAATGAAAGAAATAGTTCAATAACATAATCGTATAATTGCCAAAATGGCATCCATACATAGTCTGAATAAAATAAGAAAGAAACGCTAGTGGAACATGCTCCACTAGCTCAACTCCTAAACTAAGCTAGAACATAAACAGTAGCATCCTCGAAAGCATGAGGACCTACCAAAAACCGGATGAATGCTGGACGTCCGGATAACTGCAGCGATGATCCTGTAGCTCTACCGTCCACCTGTGCCTGCACCTAAAATAGTAGAGTTTGTATAGGGTTAGTACACACTTGTACTAAGTATGGGTATATGCAAGCACACACCAAGGACATGCATGAGAAAGAATAGCTCTTTCCTAACAACATGATTTTTGGAAGTCAAGTCAGTGGACTTGCCAAATTGAAATTAGGAAAGTTTCCAAATTTGGATTAGGAAAGTAAGTGAGCTTTCCAAATTTGGATTAGGAAAGTGATACCATGAGAATAACATACATCATCATACTTTTCATATTTGCACACAGCACATAACATTTACACATAGCACATATCATATAGCATACAGTATATTTTACATGTAGCACATAACTTCTTTCATATCATTTATTCATATTCCATGAGACCTTGGAATCATGGACTTGACATTAAGACATCCCAGAAATGAGGGCTCAACATATGGGACCTCAACTAGGGAGTCTTCATTAGCAAACACAGAGTCTGCTTCATTCATTCATACGTACTTCATTTCATTTCATTCATAGTCCAGTGTAACCACCGGTTATACCTAAGATGTAGTTTAAGACTTTCATTAGGTTCGTTGTGCAATGACCAAGAATGACCTAATGTCATTACTTGAATCTAACTCACCTTTTGATTATCCTATCCTAACACCTTTGGTATCATTCATTTCATTGTGTGCATCATTTGAGGCTGGCCTCATTCATTCATTGGAAACTTTAACTTTAACCGACATCGATCATGTGAGCATCATGAAATCCAGTGTCTCCCCCACATTGAAAAGAGGTGGAATCACCGGCCAAAGTGATCCAATAACATGCTAGCGTACATGGGAATTTAACCCCGCCAGATCCCTATATTGGCAGTATAGGTTCAAAGACTAGGAGATATAAGGAGACCCATACCCGGCAAGCCGGACAGTCTCATCTCATGAGAGTTACGTGAACCTCCGCCCTTCCCGAAAGAAGGCATCACCGCTCATATCTAGCCTATCGGTGCTCAGTATAAAGTTCCATTACATTCATCTCATACGTCATGGAAGCTAACTTCTAGTATGAGGACATCATAGCTCATTAGATGATTTCTCATCTCATCATTCGTATTAAATGCGTTAAGCTCAATACTCTCTTTAGAGTGTTCATAGAGACTGGTCTCTTCATTATCTTACACTCTCATAGGTGAATACATGTTGGTAACCTTTACTTAGGTTCATTTGAGATTACTCTCCTCATTTACAATAGCCTCATATCATGTTGTTACCACATTCATCATCATTTGCATCTTTGTTTTTGTTAATTATTCACCTCTTATTACGTGTATGTTCATTTCATCATTTCATTGTTCATCTCATCATATGCCAATACACTTGGCCATTTAGTGTATTTACACTCATACTTAACCCTTGTAGGGTTCATCATTTCATTTCATACATCTTAGGATCACTTACTTTTGAACGTATGTTAGACTTATGAGTCTATACACACAAGCCATGAGGCTTCATTCGTAGTTCATTAAGTAATTCTTACTTTTCTATTTTAAATTTCTCTTGCATTGGCCTATGGGTTGTGGGTTCAAGCCCCCACAACCCCATTTTCGTATTTCTTTTATTTGTTTCGGCTCATATGAGGCTTTGGGACCCGAGGTCGAGTCCCCTCAGCCACACTAAATTATTCTTTAATTTCCCTTCCCTTCCATTCGCTTAGGCCGAGAGGTTGTGGGTTCGAACCCCCACAACCTCTTTATTTTATTCTCCTTTTTGAAAGTTGACTTATTTGAGTTGACTGTGAGGTTGTGGGGTCGAATCCCCACAGCCTCATTTTATTTTTATATTTATCTCCCTCATCCGCATAGAGGTCGTGGGTTCGAATCCCATGCCTCTCAAAAATTTTCTTTATTTTTCCTTTTCCTTGGTTTCTAACCGAGAGGGGGTGGGTTCGAACCCCACCCCTCTCATTTATTATTTTCTTTTTCTTCACACTCATTTTCCCAACCAAGACAGGTTCGAATCCCCCTCACCACACGAATTTTCTTCTTCTTTATTTATTTTTTTTTATTTTTAAAGGGGTGAGGTCTCGGGTTCGACCCTCAATGACCTCACCTAATCTTCCTTATTTTTCTTGGCATTCTAAACATCTTAATTTCGCAGAGATATATCAACAAAAATGCTGGAAATTCAAAGTAACTTCTTTACTCATTTTTATCTCCATTTATTAGTAAATTCATAGGACAATACATAGTTCGTTTGGTACGTTCTTTAATACAATTTTTTTCACGAATTCTTAACCAAAATGTTTACTCCTCAATTCAGCCACACTTCCCGTCACATGAACATCACATTTTACTTCAATTAGTGTACATAAAACAACGAACAAAATATTAACAAACTCAAACCCCTAGGCCGAGACTCAACATGCCATACACATTTTGTTTTTCTTAATTCGAACACATACATGGTTGCATTTTCATGAATTAACGTACATCCAATACATTAACATTCAGTACAAACATCACATAATCCTAAGTCTACCAGCATTCATACCAACCTACATTCGTTGGGAGCTAATGACAGGGACATGCAATAGGGGAATCAACCTTAGTTTTTGAGCGGAATATACTGAGTCCTAGGGGTCTCTTGGGAAAGGGACCAAGAGCAAGAAAATCCATACCTTGTTTTCTTGTTAAATGTTCAAAATGCTGCCCAAGAACTCCTCCACAAATCAGTCCACACACCCAAAGTCACACCTTACCCGACTAGTGTAGTACGTTTTGCTTAACGTTACGGATTGCTTTCTCTTTTATGTTTCTATCTTTCAAGTTCTTGATGAACTTTTGCCTTTACTTTATTTTTCTTTTGCTGATTGATTCCTCACGTTTTCATCCAAGAAAAAGAGAGTGAAAGAGAGAGAGAAATCGTGCAAAGAGAGTGGGGGAAAAGGGAGATAGAAGTCTAGTAGAAGTAGGACTTTGTGGGTTTGAATTAGTCAACTCAATAATCAATCAAAATTAATAAAAAACTGATTTCTTTTTCCTAAATCAGCTAATATTAATTATTTATTAAAACTAAGTTAACACATTAAAATAAAAGCAAATTTAATCTTGCTTCTAGTGGGGTTCGAACCCGGGTGACCCCATTTTGCGAAAATGGGTCACTTCGGGTTGCCCCACCCGAATTTCTTTATTTTTTTAACTTAATTAATTAAATAATTAATTACTCAGGGTAATAACAATATTACCATTGGCCTGGAAAAGACCATTTTACCCTTGGACCCTCAAAACTTAAAATTTCTTCTTTTGAGTCCGGTAAAAACTCTTTCGATTAAATCTTCGTTTTCGTGAGCCTCACATGGTTGGTTCCAACCTTTCCAAGCTCAATTAACTCCCCAAGTTAGTTGGCTTGGTCGTAGTAAGGGTTCTTAGGTCTGGTTCTACGCGTATCAATACGTGTGGACCTTGGTCTAATCGCAAGCATTCTTGAAACACCTAAGTCTTGATCCTATTCATTTTTAGGGTTGTTACATTATCCCCCCTTAGGAACATTCGTCCCTGAATGACACTACTACTTCATGTTGTAATGCCAGTCAGATCGTAATAAAAGCACTATGCATAGTAAATCAATAGCAACAAAGTACGGGGAGGTAAGGAAGCATAGGTTTAAGAGTATAAAGTCTAACCTCAAGAGTTGAACAGGTGAGGGTAGCGGGCCCTCATGTCGGCCTCAGCTTCCCACGTAGCAACCTCAACAAGGTGATTTCTCCATAATACTTTCACTGTGGCAATCTCCTTGTTCCTCAGCCGCTTGACCTGTCTGTCTAAGATTTCAACCGGTACCTCCTCATAAGACAAGTCTTCATCAACCCCCAAACCTTCAACAGGTAAGATTGATGCTGGATCACCTAGGCACTTCTTCAACATAGATACATGAAAGACTGGATGGACAGAAGCTAACTCTGCGGGCAATGCCAACTCATAGGCCACCTCACTCACAGGCTGTAGGATCTCATATGGCCCAATATATCTCGGACTCAGCTTCCCTTTCCTACCAAATCTCATCACCCCTTTCATAGGTGATATTTTTAAGTAAACCTGGTCACCAACATGAAACTCTAAGGGTCGCTTTCTGTTATCAGCATATGACTTCTGCCGACTGTACGCAGTAGCCAACCTATCCCTAATCATTCTGACCTTCTCTAAGGCCTCATGAATGATCTACGGCCCCAAAATGGATGACTCTCCAACCTAGAACCACCCAACTGGAGATCTACACCCCTACCATACAATGCCTCAAACGGTGCCATCCCAATGCTGGAGTGATAGCTATTATTATATGAGAACTCTATCAAAGGCAGATGGTAATCCCAGTTACCTCTGAAGTCAATCACACACGCCCTCAACATATCCTCCAATGTCTGAATGGTGCGCTCTGCCTGCCCATCTGTATGAGGGTGAAAGGCTGTGCTAAGCTTCACCTGCGTGCCCAAGCTCTTCTGGAAAGATCTCCAAAAATGAGAAGTAAACTGAGCTCCTCTGTCTGAAATAATAGACAAGGGAATCCCATGCCATCTCACAATCTCATCAATGAAGAGCCTCGCATAATCCTCAGCTCTGTAAGTAGACTTTACAGGGATAAAGTGGGCAGACTTAGTCAACCTATCCACAATAACCCATATAGAGTCATGCTGCCTCCTAGTCCTCGGAAACCCAACCACGAAGTCTATATTAATGGCCTCCCATTTCCAAGTCGGAACCTCAATAATCTGCGTCAGACCACCAGGCTTAAGATGCTCTGCCTTAACCTATTGACAATTAGGACACTTGGCCACATATTCTGCAATGTCCTTCTTCATGCCATCCCACCGATAAATCTACTTGAGATCATGATACATCTTGGTGGAACCTGGATGTATAGAATATCGGGAACCATGGGCATCAGCAACAATCCTGGTCCGCAAATCAGACACATCTGGCACACACAACCTGTCCTAATATCTAAGTATGCCATCACCTCCCAAAGCGAAAGACTCATTCATCTTCAACAACACTGAGTCCTTCAACTCCATCAACACGGGATCTAGATGCTGACCCTGCTTGACTTCAACTACCAAGGATGATTCAGAACTAGGATGAACTGAAACATCCCCACTAGTGAAGTCAACCAAATGCACACCCAGTCTGGTCAGTCTGTGTACATCTTTGACCAGCTCCTTCTTCTCATCCTCAACGTGAGCTGTACTTCCCATGCTCATCCTGCTCAAAGCATCAGCTACAACATTAGCCTTACCTGGATGATAGTGCACATTCATGTCATAATCCTTCAACAGCTCCAACCATCTCCGCTGATGCAGATTCAACTCCCTCTGTGTGAACACGTACTGGAGACTTTTATGGTCTGTGAACACATCTACATGCACTCCATACAGATAATGCCTCCACAGCTTCAATGCAAATACCACAGTTGCCAACTCCAGGTCATGAGTGGGATAATTCTTCTCATGAACCTTGAGTTGTCTAGATGCATAGACTATCACCTTGCCAACCTGCATAAGAACACAACCCAAACCAACCCTAGATGCATCACAATAAACAGTGTAGTTCTCACCACACTTAGGCAAGGTAAGCACCGGGGCTGAAGTGAGTCTGTCCTTGAGCTCCTGGAAACTCTTCTCACAAGTCTCCGTCCATTCAAACTTGGCTTTCTTCTTAGTCAAAGCTGTCAATGGGGTAGCAATGGAAGAAAAACCCTCCACAAACCTGCGATAGTAACCAGCCAACCCCAAAAAGCTACGGATGTCAGTAGGAGTAAGAGGTTTTGGCCAGTTCTTCACAGCCTCAGTCTTCCTGGGATCCACCTCCACGCCCTGATCGGACACAACATGACCCAGGAAGGTCACTGATCTCAGCCAGAATTCACATTTGCTGAATTTGGCATACAACTGATGTTGTCTAAGTACCTGCAAGGTTAGTCTGAAATGTTGTTCATGCTCTTCCTTGGTCTTAGAGTAGATGAGAATGTCATCAATGAATACTATGACGAAAGAGTCAAGGTATTCACGGAAGACCCTGTTCATGAGGTCCATAAATGCAGCAGGTGCTTTCGTGAGACCAAATAACATGACTAAAAACTCATAGTGACCATAGCGGGTATGAAAGGATGTCTTTGGGATATCTCCATCCCTAACCCTAAGCTGATGATACCCTGAACGAAGATCAATCTTAGAGAAGAAACTAGACCCTTGGAGTTTGTCAAACAGATCATCTATTCTGGGGAGTGGATACTTATTCTTTATAGTGACTTTGTTGAGCTGCCGATAATCGATACACATTCTAAGGGTTCCATCCTTCTTCTTTACAAACAACACTGGAGCGCCCCAAGGGGATATGCTTGGTTGAATGAAAACCTTGTCAGTAAGATCTTTTAACTGCAGCTTCAACTCTTTGAGTTCAGCTGGAGCCATTCTGTAAGGAGGAATTGAGATTGGTTTATTATCGGGTTCTAAATCGATACCAAAGTCAATCTCTCGAAGGGGAGGGACTCCAGGTAAATCATCAGGAAACACATCTAAGAACTCATTCACTACAGGTACTGAGTATATGGAAGGAATGTCATGGTCTTAATCATTAACACTCACAAGATGACACAATAACCCCTTGGACATCATTTTATTGGACTTAAGGTTAGAAATCAAGGGGTTTGGACGACTCCAATTGTACCCCTCCCAGACTAACTCTTCTTCATTAGGAAAGCGAAATCTCACCACTCTACTACGACAGTCCAAGCAAGCGTAACAACTGTGAAGCCAATCCATGCCAAGAATAACATCAAAATCATGCATGGGTAACTCAACCAGGTTTGCACACATAGTTTTTCCACTCATAACTATTGGGCAATCTTTGTATACTGTATCAATTCTTACATTCTCTCCTAAAGGTGTACTAACCACTATAGGATCATGTAGAACTTCAGGCAATACTTCAAAAGTAAGAGCAAGCAGAGGAGTTACAAAGGAAAGTGTAGACCCTGGATCAAGTAAAGCATAAACAGAAGTTGAGAATACTTACAGCATACCTGTGACCACATCAGCGGACTTCTCCTGCTCCTCTCTGCCCTTTAGGGCATAGAACCTGTTCCTCTTAGGAGGCTCGGCTGCTGCTGCACCCTGTGGATTAGGCCTAGGCTGAGTATTACCTCCATCCTGACCTCTGTTCTGTGGAAAGTCTCTGACCATGTGTCCACTCTTACCACAACCGAAGCAGGCATTAGTGTCCTGTCTGCACTCTCCACTGTGCGCTCGGCCACACTTAGCACAATTCTTCTTAGTACGCTGCATCTCACCTCCATTTCCCTTCTTGGGCTCAGGTCTGCCTCCTTTAGGTGTAGCACTCCTCTGAGGATTAGAATTCCCAGAACTCTGTTGCCCCTTTTTGAACCTTGGCTGCTCACGGACGCCAAAGTTATTCCTGTGGCCTCCATGACTGGATCCTGCCTGATCTTGAGGCCTGGGCCTCCTAGCATCACGAACACCTCTTTTTCTGCGGCTGTCCTCTACCTGCTGGACATGCACCATCAACCTGGAAAGATCCATATTGTCATGGAGCATAGCAGATCGACACTCCTCCTCCAGGTCTCCATTGATTCCTGTGAGGAACCTGCTCATCTCATCCCTGCTGTTAGAAACCAGGGAAGTAGCATACCTGGGAGATTTCAACAAGGTTCAGTATTATTCTTATTCTTGCTATTAAATACTTAGGGAAAAACAACATACCTTGACAGCTTAACAAACTTCAGGGAATACTCCCTGACTGTCATGGATCCTTGTTTGAGGTTGATGAATTCCTCAACCTTGGCCTCCCTCATCTCCTTGGGAAAGAATCTCTCCAGAAATGCTGTCTTGAACAGCTCCCATGTGACTGGTACTCCACCTAAGACACGGCTATCTTGCCACATCTTGCACAAGTCTGTGTTACATCCTTGAGCTGATAGGAAGCCAGCTCAGCCTTCTCAATGTCAGTGGCCCCCATAGCCACCAGAATCTTATGCACCTCATCTACAAACTCTTGAGGATCCTCCGATGTCTTAACCCCTGTGAAAATTTGAGGATTCATCCTCGTGAAATCCCTCAGTCTGTCAGCCATGCTACGGACCGATGGGTTCTCCCTCTGAACATCCTGTATGTTGACCTGGGCAGTCATAGCCTGGGCCTGCATGGTAATGGCCTGTGCCATTTGGGCCAAAGATGCCCGCACCTCAGCATCGGTCAACCCAGCTGGGTTAACTGGTATGGCCACTCCTTCAGCTGGAGCCTGGGGTAGATCCTGATTATCCCTAGCAGCTGCTCTTCCTCTCATCTGACCAAATCCTCTCCTAGTGTTCATTCTCTGGAAAAACAAAAAGGATTGATGTTAGACACGCTCATAACACCAAGAATTTAGACATTTAGAAAAGCATGATAAGATCAGAAGAAGGGAAACATTCCTACGCATCATGCAGTCTCTAATCCAGAATAGTGGTACACTTCACTACCATGACTTAGAAATTACCTAATGTGGTTGATGTGAACTTATTATTTTCGTAATTTAACCTAGTGCTCTGATACCAACATTGTCACGACTGGAATCTACACCCCAGACGAGACCGGCGTTGTTGACCTCTCAGAGGTCGCAGACAAGCCTACTTACGCTATTCTTACTTTACATAGGTTAATTTTAACGGAAAATTTGAAACTTTTTGTTTCTAAACATTACTTACTAAATCTTTCTAATACATTCGTAATTCGTTCAACATCAACCATCTAAACATTAAGAGATAATCAAATGAAAGAAATAGTTCAATAACATAATCGTATAATTGCCAAAATGGCATCCATACATAGTCTGAATAAAATAAGAAAGAAACGCTAGTGGAATATGCTCCACTAGCTCAACTCCTAAACTAAGCTAGAACATAAACAGTAGCATCCTCGAAAGCATGAGGACCTACCAAAGACCGGATAAATGCTGGACGTTCGGATAACTGCAGCGATGATCCTGTAGCTCTACCGTCCACCTGTGCCTGCACCTAAAATAGTAGAGTTTGTATAGGGTTAGTACACACTTGTACTAAGTATGGGTATATGCAAGCACACACCAAGGACATGCATGAGAAAGAATAGCTCTTTCCTAACAACATGATTTTTGGAAGTCAAGTCAGTGGACTTGCCAAATTGAGATTAGGAAAGTTTCCAAATTTGGATTAGGAAAGTAAGTCAGCTTTCCAAATTTGGATTAGGAAAGTGATACCATGAGAATAACATACATCATCATACTTTTCACATTTGCACACAGCACATAACATTTACACATAGCACATATGATATAGCATACAGTATATTTTACATGCAGTACATAACTTCTTTCATATCATTTATTCATATGCCATGAGACCTTGGAATCATGGACTTGACATTAAGACATCCCAGAAATGAGGGCTCAACATATGGGACCTCAACTAGGGAGTCTTCATTAGCAAACACAGAGTCTGCTTCATTCATTCATACGTACTTCATTTCATTTCGTTCATAGTCCAGTGTAACCACCGGTTATACCTAGGATGTAGTTTAAGACTTTCATTAGGTTCGTTGTCCAATGACCAAGAATGACCTAATGTCATTACTTGAATCTAACTCACCTTTTGATTATCCTATCTTAACAGCTTTGGTATCATTCATTTCATTGTGTGCATCATTTGAGGCTGGCCTAATTCATTCATTTGGAACTTTAACTTTAACCGACATAGATCATGTGAGCATCATGAAATCCAGTGTCTCCCCCACACTGAAAAGAGGTGGAATCACTGGCCAAAGTGATTCAATATCATGCTAGCGTACATGGGAATTTAACCCCGCCAGATCCCTATATTGGCAGTATAGGTTCGAAGACTAGGAGATATAAGGAGACCCATACCCGGCAAGCCAGACAGTCTCATCTCATG
Organism: Solanum sitiens; assembly: GCA_016801875.1. Taxonomy (NCBI): domain Eukaryota; kingdom Viridiplantae; phylum Streptophyta; class Magnoliopsida; order Solanales; family Solanaceae; genus Solanum; species Solanum sitiens. The sequence continues at coordinate 49,449 of JABWTJ010000606.1, forward strand.
AGAGTTACGTGAACCTCCGCCCTTCCCGAAAGAAGGCATCACCGCTCATAGCTAGCCTATCGGTGCTCAGTATAAAGTTCCATTACATTCATCTCATATGTCATGGAAGCTAACTTCTAGTATGAGGACATCATAGCTCATTAGATGATTTCTCATCTCATCATTCGTATTAAGTGCGTTAAGCTCAATACTCTCATTAGAGTGTTCATAAAGACTGGTCTCTTCATTATCTTACACTCTCATAGGTGAATACATGTTGGTAACCTTTACTTAGGTTCATTTGAGATTACTCTCCTCATTTACATTAGCCTCATATCATGTTGTTACCACATTCATAATCATTTGCATCTTTGTTTTTGTTAGTTATTCACCTCTTATTACGTGTATGTTCATTTCATCATTTCATTGTTCATCTCATCATATGCCAATGCACTTGGCCATTTAGTGTATTTACACTCATACTTAACCCTTCTAGGGTTCATCATTTCATTTCATACATCTTAGGATCACTTACTTTTGAACGTATGTTAGACTTATGAGTCTATACACACAAGCCATGAGGCTTCATTCGTAGTTCATTAAGTAATTCTTACATTCCTAAGATTATGTAGTACAAGACTTATGTATCTTGTAATTATGCCAATATCTTGAATTTGATCTAAGTAGGTGGCATTATTCTTGGATGATTTGTTCACGTATGACTTATGTATCAAACGGAAGTTTGGGCAAGGAATCCCAAGTCTTAAATCAATTGAATGTCATTTACATTATTAATTGATTTTATTCTAATAGTCATAACATTTTAACTCTAAGTCAAATCACAATATTCACTTTGAAGGCTTACTTTTCTATTTTAAATTTCTCTTGCATTGGCCGATGGGTTGTGGGTTCAAGCCCCCACAACCCCATTTTCGTATTTCTTTTATTTGTTTCGGCTCATATGAGTCTTTGGGACCCGAGGTCGAGTCCCCTCAGCCACACTAAATTATTCTTTAATTTCCCTTCCCTTCCATTCGCTTAGGCCGAGAGGTTGTGGGTTCGAACCCCCACAACCTCTTTATTTTATTCTCCTTTTTGAAAGTTGACTTATTTGAGTTGACTGTGAGGTTGTGGGGTCGAATCCCCACAGCCTCATTTTATTTTTATATTTATCTCCCTCATCCGCATAGAGGTCGTGGGTTCGAATCCCATGCCTCTCAAAATTTTTCTTTATTTTTCCTTTTCCTTGGTTTCTAACCGAGAGGGTGTGGGTTCGAACCCCACCCCTCTCATTTCTTATTTTCTTTTTCTTCACACTCATTTTCCCAACCAATACAGGTTCGAATACCCCTCACCACACGAATTTTCTTCTTCTCTATTTTTTTTTTTTTGATTTTTAAAGGGGTGAGGTCTCGGGTTCGACCCTCAATGACCTCACCTAATATTCCTTATTTTTCTTGGCATTCTAAACATCTTAATTTGGCAGAGATATATCAACAAAAATGCTGGAAATTCAAAGTAACTTCTTTACTCATTTTAATCTCCATTTATTAGTAAATTCATAGGACAATACATAGTTCGTTTGGTACGTTCTTTAATACAATTTTATTCATGAATTCTTAACCAAAATGTTTACTCCTCAATTCAGCCATAATTCACGTCACATGAACATCACATTTTACTTCCATTAGTGTACATAAAACAACCAACAAAATATTAACAAACTCAAACCCCTAGGCCGAGACTCAACATGCCATACACATTTTGTTTTTCTTAATTCGAACACACACATGGTTGCATTTTCATGAATTAACGTGCATCCAATACATTAACATTCAGTACAAACATCCAATAATCCTAAGTCTACCAGCATTCATACCAACCTACATTCGTTGGGAGCTAATGACAGGGACATGCAATAGGGGAATCAACCTTAGTTTTTGAGCCGAATATACTGAGTCCTAGGGGTCTCTTGGGAAAGGGACCAAGAGTAAGAAAACCCATACCTTGTTTTCTTGTTAAATGTTCAAAATCCTGCCCAAGAACTCCTCCACAAATCAGTCCACACACCCAAAGTCACACCTTACCCGACTAGTGTAGTACGTTTTGCTTAACGTTACGGATTGCTTTCTCTTTTGTGTTTCTATCTTTCAAGTTCTTGATGAACTTTTGCCTTTACTTTATTTTTCTTTTGCTGATTGATTCCTCACGTTTTCAGCCAAGAAAAAGAGAGTGAAAGAGAGAGAGAAATCGTGCAAAGAGAGTGGGGGAAAAGGGAGATAGAAGTCTAGTAGAACTAGGACTTTGTGGGTTTGAATTAGTCAACTCAATAATTAATCAAAATTAATAAAAATCTGATTTCTTTTTACTAAATCAGCTAATATTAATTATTTATTAAAACTAAGTTAACACATTAAAATAAAAGCAAGTTTAATCTTGCTTCTAGTGGGGTTCGAACCCGGGTGACCCCATTTTGAGAAAATGGGTCACTTCGGGTTGCCCCACCCGAATTTCTTTATTTTTTTAACTTAATTAATTAAATAATTAATTACTCAGGGTAATTACAATATTACCATTGGCCTGGAAAAGACCATTTTACCCTTGGACCCTCAAAACTTAAAATTTCTTCTTTTGAGTCCGGTAAAAACTCTTTCAATTAAATCTTCGTTTTCGTGAGCCTCACATGGTTGGTTCCAACCTTTCCAAGCTCAATTAACTCCCCAAGTTAGTTGGCTTGGTCGTAGTAAGGGTTCTGAGGTCTGGTTCTACGCGTATCAATATGTGTGGACCTTGCTCTAATCGCAAGCATTCTTGAAACACCTAAGTCTTGATCCTATTCATTTTTAGGGTTGTTACATGTGCCTGCACCTAAAATAGTATATATGTATAGGGATAGTACACACTTGTACTAAGTATGGGTATATGCAAGCACACACCATGGACATGCATGAGAAAGAATAGCTCTTTCCTAACAACATGATTTTGGAAGTCAAGTCAGTGTACTTGCCAAATTGAGATTAGGAAAGTTAGTGAACTTTCCAAATTGGGTTAGGAAGGTCATGCCATGAGAGTAACATGCATCATTATAAATATCATATTGCACACAGCACATAACATCTTCATATAGCACATATCATAGCACATAACATGTAACACATAGCTTATTTCATGTCATTCATTCATATTCCATGAGACCTTGGAATCATGGACTTGACATTAAGACTTTCCAAAATGAGGGCTCAACATATGGGACCTCAACTAGGGAGTCTTCATTAGCAAACACAGAGTCTGCTTCATTCATTCATTCATACGTACTTCATTTCATTTCATTCATAAGCCAGTGTGAACACCAGCTATACCTAGGGTGTAGTTTAAGACTTTCATCGGGCTTGCTGTGCAATGATCAGGAATAACCTAATGTCATTACCTGAGTCTAGCTCACCTCTTGATTATCCTATCCTAGCTCCTTTGGTATCATTCATTTCATTATGTGCTTCTTTTGAGGCTGGCCTCATTCATTCATTGGGAACTTTAACTTTAACCGAAATAGATCATGTGAGCATCATGAAATCCAGTGTCTCCCCCACACCGAAAAGAGGTGGAATCACCGGCCAAAGTGATCCAATAACATGCTAGCGTACATAGGAATTTAACCCCGACAGATCCCTATATTGGCAGTATAGGTTCAAAGACTAGGAGATGTATAGAGACCCATACCCGGCAAGCCGGACAGTCTCATCTCATGAGAGTTACGTGAACCTTCGCCCTTCCCGAAAGAAGGCATCACCGCTCATAGCTTGTCTATCGGTGCTCAGTATAAAGTTCCATTTCATTCATCTCATACTTCATGGAAGATGGCTTCTAGTATGAGGACAATATAGCTCATTAGATGATTTCTCATCTCATCATTAGTATTAAGTGTGTTAATCTCAATACTTTCATTAGAGTGTTCATAGAGACTGGTCTCTTCATTAGCTTTACACTCTCATAGGTGAGTACGTTTTGGTAACAATTACTTAGGCTCATTTGAGATTGTCCTCATCTTTTACATTAGCCTCATATCATGTTGTCACCACATTCATTAACATTAGCACAATTGCTCTTCATAATTACTCACCCCATTTTACGTGAAAGTTTATTTCATCATATGCCAATGTACTTGGCCATTGGTGTATTTCACACTTTTACTTAACCCTTCTAAGGTTTCTTCATTTCTTTACATACATCTTAGGTTCACTTATTTTTAAGCGTATGCTAGACTTATGGGTCTATACATACAAGTCATGAGGCTTCATTCATAGTTCGTTAAGTGATTCAAGTTTACCCAAGATTATGTCGTACAAGACTTATGCATCTTGTAGATATGTCAAGATATTGATTTTGATCTTTAGAGGCAGCATTCATTAAGTATTTACTTACGTATGACTTATATGTCAATACGGAATTGGGCAAGGGAATCCAACTTCGAATCCCTTGGACAATACTTGGTTAATTTTCTTTCACCAAATTTTGGATTTACATTTCGGCTTGGGGAACCCGATTTCGAACCCCCTCACAAACATTATTTTTCCTTTCTTTTTCCCTCCCCTAACTTCACCTTAGTCGTTTTAAGCATTAGGGGATCCGGGATCGAACCCCCATAGCAACATTCATTTATTTCTCTTTTTCATAAGTTTTTTTTTTTAATGTTGGCCTAGAGGAGATGGGTTCGAATCCCACTTCTCTCATTATTATTATTATTATTTTTTCTCTGTCTCCTCCTTCAGCCAAGAGGTGGTGGGTTCGAATCCCACTCCTCTCGTTATTTTTATTATCTTAAAATTTCTCTTTACTCTCTTGTTTGACCAAGAGGTTGTGGGTTCGAATCCCACACCTCTAATTGTTTTTTTCCAGCTTTCATGAAGTGAGGTCTTGGGTTCAATCCCCACTGACCTCACATGTTTTAAATTTATTTTTAAACTTCTCACACCTCAAGTGTTCTGGCCGAAACTCCACTCACCAAGTGCTGGAAATTTGATTAAATTTTCTAGCCTTGATTTAACAGCATTCACACATTCGTTTTATGGTATTTTCACAATTTGTTTAACGCGTTTTCAAGTGTAGATTCATTGTTGTTTTAGCTTAGATTTTTTTTTCACTTAAGATCAGTCACCTTACATTTCATTTAAACATCACAAATTACACATCTTATGCACCTTAATTCCAATCATCAAACAAGCCATTTTAAGACTTCAAAACGGAGAACAACAACAAATATTTTACACATTGCACCACATCATTTTCGGTTGACATCATTGAACATGCTTGCTATTTCCAAACATAAAATCACAAGAAACATTATATTTCACACTTAGCTACCAGCAACCATACAAACAACATGATTTCTAAACTAATTTAGATTGAAATCGGAAGGAGACTAGGGACAAGGAGTTCAACATTCAAGGGGACAGCCCACCTAGGTTCGAACACGGGTGGAGCAAGACTTCATTTCAAGAGACCAATTTCTGCTCTCTCTCCCCAAATTGCCCCTCCACTTTATTAAATAATTAATTAATTATATATTTAGGGTAATTACGATATTACCCCTAGCCTGGTAAAAGACCATTTTACCCTTAGACCCTCAAAAATTAAAATTTCTTCTTTTTAAGTCCGGTAAAGACTCCTTCGATTAAATCTTCGAGAGCCTTACTTGGTTGGTTCAAACCTTTCCAAGCTCAACTAAATCCCCAAGTTAGTTGGCTTGGTTGTAGTAAGGGTTCTGAGGTCTGGTTCTACGCGTATCACTCCGTGTGAACTTTGGTTTAATCGCAAGCATTCTTGACATCCTAAGTCTTGATCCTATTCATTTTTAGGGTTGTTACATTAACATAGTGTCAATCAAGACATATATAACTTATGGAGAAAATGCAACTGATACTTTTATGCAAGACTTCTATCATGAAAAAGCTTCTAGGAACTCTTTCGTTTCAAGCTGATTTAAGAATAGAAGGACAACGTAGAAATATCTACAACCTTACTACTCACCTCACCATCCCCCACTTAGAGTAATCCCATCTAAGACTACTTAACCAAACCTAAAGAGGATCTTAGCTTATCAGCCTCCCTCATCATCACTTAAAATTGATTACCAACCTAAAAGGAATTACAATAGCTCAATATAGGAATACCAAAGGGTATTCTAAGCCTTATCATCTAGGCAAATTATCCCCAATCATCAAGTTAGGTCATACTACCTAACCACATAAGGTTTACAACAATATCAGAGATACCAAGGGTCATACAACATAGGGGAAAACAATAGAGGAGGCATAGCCATAAGGCCTCTTTCTTTTCTTTGAACATTACAGTAAGGTAACTTCTAGGTCAATCCAACCTACATTATCACCCTACAAAGACAAGCATACTACCTTCACTTCTAGGATCAATCCTATGCAAAATACTCCAATCCAACCAAGGCAACCATAGAGGTTCACACATAGAAAGCAACACATGAACCATTACACATATACAAAGGCCAACAATGAACAATTTAAATATATACTTAGGGCAACATGCATGTCTAGACATTTACCACATTTCCTAAAGGCATTCAAACCTCAATCATATCATTAGGGTACCATCATGCAAATCCATATAGTAACATGTTAATTCAAAAGAGACTTATTTTAACCAAAAAAACTTTTAACATGTTTTAACTATATCATGACATATATTTCTCAACATAAAATGCCAGTTCACATAGATCTCATGCCACAAAGTGCATCATATAAATATCAACCAAATTTCACCTTCACACATACTCATCAAACCATAAAACCAAGGTAAGCATCAAAACTCACATTTTCTCCCTCAAGCATAGAGATACCATCTTATCAAAGCAATCACATCTAAAAGACCACCAGACAAGAAAACAAAAGAGAGAGATCTTATAGAGTTAGGTTCTATGGCACGACATTAGAATGATGAAGCAGGGAAATTCTATCTTCATGTAGCCTCTCGCTCATAGATGTGTCACGACTCACCACCGATGATCGGGACTCTACTAGGCGTGGCAATATGAGACTTTTGGAACCTAAAACCACTTTCATAAACCTCATGCTCCGATACCATGTTGTAACAACCGGGGAGCACCCCCTAGAAGTAACATGGCGTACTTGACCTCTCGGAGGTCTTATACAAGCCCATAATTATCATTCATCGCATTGTCATAGGTAATTTAGCGAAAAATTTAAAACTTTCATAGCACATCGTATGCTAGAACATCACCTCCATTATATATATAAAATACCATATTTACTTAGTTAGACTCTAAGTTTCTTTGCCATCATAGACTAAACATCATTAGAGTACATTAGGGACACGACCCTTATAACATAAAAGATTAACTAAACTATTACATGACTTTACATAAACATAATGTATGGAATCTTTGAAATATAAGGATCCCTTTCCTTGAGCTTGGGAAACACATATAAAGCCCTTCACCTTAGAGACATCCATTAAGCATACATAACCTACACTTTGTGTAAAAAGGTGAAGAAGAATGAAGCTAGTACAAGAATGCACTAAGTATGGCAATCAAGCAAAAACGTGCATTTCAAAGGGACATTTTACTTGAAACCATGCATTATGCCTTTTTGTGAAAACTTCATAAAACTTTGATACAATAAGCAGTATACAATTCACAAACTTCATATAGGCATATTAGAAGTTCAAACATCAATAAAACGACACATTTCATTTAAGTAATGTTAGTAGCAACTTTACAGTAACTACTATTTCTTTACAGTGAGCTTTCTTCATTTTAACTCCTTGACTTCCCAAGTAATCCTCTAGTGATACTTGGTGCAATGTATAGATAATGTCTCATAACACCATCCACCCTCAAGTATCACCTTAAGACCACAAGGTAATCATACATGCATCCTCATTACTTACAAAACATATAGCTATACATAGAGGCATAATATATCATCATATCACAACTTCACATACAACTCAACATAATACATACCCCTCATATAAGACTTTACCCAAGACACAATGGGAGTCACACTACCAATAACATCATTCCAAACAATAGTCAATGACACATACTTGGACTTCACTTCATAAAACATCATATAACACTACTCATAACCTCATTCTAAGCCTACTAGTGCAATGTACATGTTAAGTCCCATAACCTCACACATACTAAGTAAACCTACAAAGAGACTACAAGCATACCATTTTCTCCATACATCAGCAAGACAAGTATAGACAACTTCATACATGCCAGACAAGACTTCATCATATAGTCAATATGACCAACATTATGCACATAAGAAGGGACCACCTCATATAGACCCATTAGGACTCATACCATGCATATCATCATAACAAGCAGAGAACACTACAATGTCATGCATAAGAAACATAAAAATATTCATATACATTAGATCACCTACCTAGAACTCACTTCAAGAGCTACTTGTGCAATGCATAGGTGAGGTCCTATAACCCCACCTACACTAAGAACCTTCCCTTAGGTTATCCTAGTTAGGGTCCTTACTTTACTTCCATTGTCCATTTTACTTTATGGAAACTATATCCTTAACCAACACTAAGACCACGGGTGCTAAACATGGAATTTGGTGTTGTAGAGCCTTACACCAAGGGAAGGTGCTCTACTTAGCCAAAGTAGAACATTAACACATGCTAGCATATTATGTGAAATCACTCTCTAGGTCTTATTGGGCAAGCATAGTTTATGGAACTAACAGATATGAATTGGACCCTCTTCATGCCCATATGCATTGGACTCTTCATCTCATGAGAATCCATGAGTGAATCTTCCTCAAAGGGAAGTCAACACCTCATGGGAAACCATAGGTGAATGTTCCTCCGAGGGAAGTCAACACCTTATTAGAACTCATTGGTGAATTTTCCTCCAAGGAAAGCCAACACTTCTTATTGTTAAGTTCACTCGGTGCTAAGCTAAGTTCCCTTTATTGAAAAGCAATTATTATCATTACTTTATGAAATATAGGCTTAGGAGATTTAACCCCTCATATGCTTAGCTCATAGGTTATAGATGAGAATTTATAAACCTAAGTCATGTGAGAAACCCTTTCACATGGACATAGCATATTCAAGCACCATCTAGTTGTAGAACACTCTTGAGAACACCTTACAAACGCGCCTCTATTGACTAGATCATCATACGGGTGTATATACACATATGTGAGCAAACCTTTCACATAAACACCCTTAGGACACACATGTTCATACATTAACATAATCCTGCATTCATATTCATGTACATAAAAAAACAAAACGTAGCAACTATCCTTTCAAGGCATACATGTGCAATGCATAGACAAGGTCCCATACCCTTGCCCATACAGGTACACCTATCAACTCATCCTAGTTAAGGGAATACATAACATGGTTCTTAGACATATACCTTACCTGCATAGTAGTATATATTAGTGAATATGAGAACAACCTTTCATTAGACACCATGAACCTATACTACCTTGTAACATGCATGAAGTATGAGTGTCTGTGTACATTGGTCAACATGATCACCTAATGGCTATCAATCAACACATTGAGGCAGCCACCCTCTTAGGACCACAATGCACAACCAAGCATAGACCACACAACACAAATTAGCATAGGAGACAAGCTAACTTCATATTAAACTTAGGACTCCTAACCTTTGCTATTCACACATTCACATAGGGATACATAAGTAAGGGGGCATAAACCATCACAAGTCATCAACGGAAGCACATAACCGATCCCTAACATAGTTATACACATACTTATACAATAGCCATACAACCTAGATCACAACTAGAATAGAAGACAAGACATACGCTTCACATAGTGTAATCATCATAACCACACACTCGTATATTATAAATTTACCTTCAAGGCCATGATCCACACAAAAATAAATTGACATGAAGTAAACACCACCAACATAAGCGGATCATGTCACACAATGCCATACAAGGCCAAGTCTACTAGCAATTCTATAGAAACGTAGAGGAGTATAGCAACCTTACCAAATCTCCCTTGCTTTGATCATCCATGATAAATACTCATAATTAATCAATATTACAATATAGGGTAGCAGCTAAAGATAACATAACATAAACGAAACCATTCTTCAATTGCCATCGAATCGAGATCATATCAAGTGCTCTACATTAACAATCAATAGATGATAGAAGAACATAGGTCAATACTTACAAAATCCTCTAACCTTGATCCACATGGATCAATTTCACATAATTCACCATCAATATACATAATTGACAATAGATATATGTAATTCAACATGCTAGGATCATAATTCAATCAACATAAAGTCAAGATCACAATGCCCATAATATAGGCTAATTTGGGAATTGGAGGGAACATAGGTTCATCATGAAATCTGATTGAAATTCACTTTAAATTCAGTACATAAACATCAATTCATCATAAGCATGCTTTTGAAATCAATTTGAGAAAGAACCCATGGCTAGATTGAAAGATACAGAGTTTGATCATGAATTCTCTTTGAAAACCTTTGAAGGAACGCTATAGATGAATGTATATCGAAAGATGAAGGATTACCATACATTATACATGAAGAAAAGCCCACGACATTTCAGGAGAAGAACCTTGAAAAACCTTCAACTCGAACTTCCATGGCTGTCTTCTTTTTCATTGGGTTAGAGAGAAGAACTTGGGGTTTTTATTTGGGGTTCTTAAAATAATGGGTTTATGACTTGTTAAAAGACCGTAAACTATTTATATTTAATGTATAAACCATTTAAAATCAACCCCAATTAATAACTGTTCAAATTGAATTTATTTAGAAATCAAATCTTTACCAGCACGCACAGGGACCACGGCCACATTCAGTGTCCGTGAAGGTGGTTCACGACCCTTATAAAGGTCCGTGGTCGTTCCACGACCAACTTCACGGACCGTGGTCCACTACATTGGACGTGAAGTCATCCGTGAACACTAAGGCAGTAAGCTACCAACTTGGGACGACTTTTTCCCAAAAGTTGGGTCCTCCTCAAGGACCCTTTGGTTTGTCCATGGGGAGTTTTTCCCAGATGTTTCCAACGTAAATACACTCATATACATCTCAAGAACCTTCCTTACCTGTTTGAGCATCAAACAACACACGCAACACCTCAAAACATGCTAGGCACACTTAAGTACGTCCAAGGGCTAACTTTCGAATGTCTTGGACGTTTGACTTCCAAATGACTTCAAATAGATCATGCATACTTTGAAACATTTAATTAACATGTTAACAAGCTTATAGTCGCATGTGAGTCTCTAGACACCTTAACTCATTTTGGGGTCTTACAAGTTGTTGGAATGTGATCGATTATACGCTAATTATGCTCTATGGGTAATTTAAATCTAATGATGATTTTCTAAAACAATGTGCGTAGGCTAGACTTTAAGTGCAATAGATTTAACTCAAAAAACTATTACAGCTCAGGAAATTCTTTCGAACAACAACAATATTAATAAGATAACCAGCCCGCAATCTTAATACATACATTCTCTCGAGCTAGATGGGTATGATTGGATTTAAGATTCACTCTCTCGAGCTGAACCCATATAAACCCAATACCCACAAATCATTAGTCAAAATCTTTGGGCCCCATATATTCTCTCGAGCTAGATGGGTATGATTGGATTTAAGATTCAAAATTAGAATTGCATTTGCATTTGCACCTAAAATTCATAAAGTAAACTCCGTTAATGATTAAACCAAGATTAAAACAACAATTTCATCATCAAATAACAATACCCATACAATAATTCGACAAATAAACATCACACACCAAGAATTTAAGCTTTAGCAATACATCATAAAATTAGAGAAATGGATACCAAATGCATTACCCATGATGTGGGTAACAGTCTCCAAGCCTTTACAATGATTTCCAAGAGTGAAATTTCAAGTCTCACTTTTCAAATCCTCCAAAATTAAACAACTTGAGATCAAAAATCAAGAGAAAATTTTATGTCTAGAATGGGACGGTAATATCTGTGAGAGAACTCCTCAAAACTACATTTAAAATCCAATTTATAATTTCCCATAATTAAGCCTGAAAGTCCACTCAGTAGATTAAGTAAAACCATGCCAAATCGATCGTTGGTCCATCGAGTGTACTCTTTCATCGCCATTTTGCATTGTCCTTCAGCATCTCAGGTTTTGTGACTTTGGGCGATACAATTTGTTATCGCGGAACTGATCGGTGATCTGCCGACTGACCATTTCTACTGCCAAGTTGGTTCTTCTCTCGATCTGGCATACCAGAACTTCAGGCGGCATGATAAGCCACTAAACACTGAGTAAAGGTTTCTTTGCAATCTCCAGGATTGCGTTCTCTTCACTTTTTTGGCTCTTCAGTTCCTTTTTGTTTGGTTATGCCCTTACCTTTCTTTTGAGCCTTCATAGTTTTAAATGAACACTTTATCATCAGTTTTTAGCATAAAATAAACATTTTAAGACATTAATACTAATAAAACAAAGTCCTACATGATTCCAAATCTCGTACTCATCATAATACAACAGATAAATCACAGTAAATATCCATGGTTTTTATAAATACTAAGTCTAAACAAGATATGGAAAATTAACTAATTGGCTGAATTTTAGGGACCTAAAGGATGAAACAATCCACTAATGAAATCCCACATAACCGGTGACCAAATTTATGGAGAAATCCTTTGAATTTCGGTGCTGAAATTTAAAAGACATTGTTTCTTATTCTTGGGAGGTTTGGTGGAATTTTCTTCTTCAGTTTGCTCTATGTTTTGATGATTTTTTGCATGTCTGACTAAGTTATTATGCTTAGATTCAGTAAAACATTGTAGTTAAGGCATTAAACGATGTAGTTTAAGGGCCCCAATGCCTACGAAAAATACATGCATGAACCTAAGTTAAAAGGTTGTATACGCCACCCATATAGGGAAATACGGAGTATCGTTTGGCCCACAAACCATCGTGTGCGTCGCGGTTGTATGCCTGACAAGGCTTCACTAAAACGAGCATAATGTTTTTACTTGGAGCATGGATTTTAGCAAACATGGGGGAGTTGGAAAGAGGATTTAATTATGTAAAATTTTATAGGTGATGCGCCACCTATGTTATTTTGAACAAAAAGAATGATCATTTAATGATGACCCAATTACCAATTCCCTCAAATTGGTTTATGGTCCTCACCTACGGTTATATCTATTGTCCGTAGGTCCATCAACGGAATATTGTGGTCGACCGTGGGTGTCATCAGAAGCCATCAATATTTTGGTCGTAACCACGGAACCCCACCTACGGTCCGTGGGTGGTTCTGCCGGTACTGGCACCTCTTTTTCTGAAAACTAGAATTTCTTCATTTTGAGTCCTGATGCATTACAATTTGACTTTTCACATCCTCTGAGAAGGCATATAGTTGGATACATAGTAACGATATCATCATATACCCCTAACAAGGTATAGGTTGGGCCCTTGCAATGTGTGGCGGGACGTTGTATCATTGTAAGGCTCATAAATGGTTGTCAGTTAGAGAAACCCTACAAGTAAAGTATATTATGAATTGAAGTGTATTTTTATATATCACTTATTATGTTGATTTTGGAGATGAGAAAGTATTTTGTAATCTTTAAATGATTTGAATCATTTATTTCTTTACATTCAGGTTGAGTACATTATTATCTATTGCAGTCCTTTCTTTCATTTATTTGTTATTAAACTATATTACATACTCAGATACTGAGATCATTATTATCTATTATTGGTTGTTAGGATTCTCAAAAAGAGTCCGTTGAGATCACTTTTTCTGCTTGCCAAGTTTTGATTATGACCGTCTTGCTTTTGGAGGACTCCAATTTTAATGAGTTTTTAATAGTAGTTCTCTTGAGGGGTCGCGGGTTTTATCCCAACACTCATTCTTGTATAGATTAGAGGTTTTATATTTAACAAATTTGTACAATTTTTTTATGAAATATATTTTATTTAAAACTTATGTTTCATTTTCAGTATTTTCAACGATGTTTTGAGATTCATTAAACTGTATTTAAATGTTTCTTTCAATTTGATGCTTGAGTTAGTTTTCTACTTGTAGCTATCAAGCATGAGGGTTCTCTTTGGTCATAGGAATTGTTCTCGAGTGTCGGCCACGTCAAGGGTGTAAGCTTGGGTCGTGATAAACTTGGTATCAAAGCATGGAGTTCAAGTGTCCTAGGATGTCTATGGAGTCGTTTCAATATGATCTTGTTTATTTTTGTGAGGGGACGACTTTTATAAATGAAGGACTATAGACATTTAAGAAATGTTTTCCTTTTTTTATACTCTAAATCGTGCAGTACAACTATGTCACAAGGAATTAATGAATCCAAAAATAAAAGATTAAAGAAGCAATAAATGAGAAACAAGATGCAAAAGATATAATGAATTTGCTGCCAATGTGAGTGAATATGCCCTTGAAAACATGAAATATCTTTATGCAGCACTAATTGAGACTCTTAGACTCCATCACGCACTTCCTACGATAATAAAGAACTTCTTTCATTGAATACATCAACGGGCAAGTAGATATATTCTTTAAAGTTGTTATTTTGTTTTTCTTCTTACTGCAAATGGAAAACTATGTTTTTTGGATGACACCTGACCATATGGATTCAATGTGAATAAAGGGGACATAGTGGCTTACCAATTATATGCAATGGGAAGAATGAAATTTATATGGGGTGATGAAGCATAAGAATATAATCTCCATAGATGGATTGACGGGGATGGTTTCTTCAATCCTGAGAACCCATTCAAATTTACAGCTTTCCAGGTTGGTCAAACAAAGTTATTAAATTTAATTATCATTTCTTGAACGTGATGCCATACGTAATTTGTCAAGTGCTTGTATAGTGTCTTATTATAACTAGATAAGCCTATTCTATTGTTGAAAAAACAGGCAGGGCCAAGGATCTGCTTGGGGAAGGAGTTTGCCAATAGGCAAATGTAAATATTACCTGTATTGTTGTTACGTTACTTCGTTTTCAGGTTGAGTGATGAAAAGAAGACTTTTAACTATAGAACAACGATTAATAATCATACTGATGGGGGATTGCCTATTCATCTATTCATGTCTTTCAAAGATTACGAAATTGATAGGACATTACAATAATATATATTGGTATTAATTTAATATTGCCTGAATGTTGTTTATGACATCAATATACTAAATAAGTCTATCAAATAAAATGGAAATAAAGTTTGTTGTCTATGGGATGTAGCATGTTTGCAAATTAACATTTACATTATTTTACCTTCATCCCGAAATGTATTCATGCCATCGCAGTTTCAGATGTTCAGTGGAATAACAACTATTCCTAGACTTTAGAAGAAACTGGTAATTGAATTGCAATCCTACTTTCTAGCTTCATAGACAACCATAGATAGGAGTTGCTCAGTTGCATGACCATTAACTTATCCCATTGTTGTTTACTGTTTACGAGTAATCAACAAGCATATGAAAAACTTCATTTAGAAGTAAAACTAACAGAAATTCTACATGACTTGAAAGGATGGGATAAATATGAAGACATCCTATGATAAACTAAGTGACTTAGATTCCAAAGCTTTATCATTAGTTCGTTTCCATCAATAAAGACTCCCTGCTCCGAAACATTAGGTCCCATAAAATTATCAGATTCAATAAGAGAGGCTATTATAACTCAAGGAAATAGTCAAATTAAGGAGGTGAATAAACTCACATTTGACATGAAAAAACTGCAAATGATGGATCAACTTGTTGATGTATAAAATAATTATTACATATACAAGTTATGCTGGATTATACAACTTATTCTTATGGAATTCAGATTGTATGAATTTTGTTTCACGGAATAAATATGCCTAACAACTCTTTTTGGTGGATATAATGCTTTAATTGAGAGAGATAGAGGAAGCACTGTAAAGATCAATTAGCGGGATTTTGGGCTGATACAATAATTATTGTGTACTTATCTCACTATGTGATATCAAAATTAGGAATTAATTTATGTAATATAATCGATCCATTTAAGTCTTGAGCAGCGGAGTAGGACAAGATCCCAAAGATAGTAAGTATATTTTTTCATATGAAAAAAAGTTTTTTTCAAAGATTCTACAAAATGTAAAGAAACATTCTTCGTATTAAATTAAAACAATAACAAGCTCCTTGGGCACGTGTTCGGCGCAGACATATTTCCTCTGATATAATTTTTGTTTATTAGAAAAGATGGTGCAAAAAAAGAAGGCTCTCATTGATTTTGTGAAGCATAAATGGTCTTTAAAGAGACAACTTGATAATCTGCATAACATAAATTCAAAAGGGCTACATAATCTCATCAACAAAAAAACATAATAAAAATTTTAAAAATACAAACATTGATATGAAGTAGATGATACTTGTTAGTCTACACGATCTAGATTATTTTACGTTTATCAGACTTTACTTATGTGATCCAAGTTGTCTAACGTGTTTCAAGAAGATGTAAAGACTGTAAAGTAAGAAAACGATTTTTACGTTGAAACACTCGGCTAAACAAAATTTACCCTAACTTTATTAAATAACTACGAGCCTCATACAACAAACATATTACAATAGTTTATCTTAACATAATGATTAACTACTTAATCTCAATTCTACCGCACACATCCAAGGTATGTGTTCCCAGTGTCTTCGAGTTACCCTCAACATGAAGACTAAGATCCTAAACTTAGTTTACAAATCACTGGTCAGTAAAATATAAAATCAACAAATACTAAGAAATCTTCCTAGATCTGTTCTTCTATATGTTTGATCTGCAGCACTTCAGAAATCAATCTCTCAATTGTTTTGCAATGTAAGTGCGTAAGTATAATGGACTCCTCTTCTCCTTTATACATTTTTGCTTTCTAAGTATTCTACTCCTTCAGTGACACTTCTTTTGTTCCATAAGTTTATTTTATTTAGAAATCTTCTTGCAATGAAACTCTTATATAAAATAGAAGTCCTTCTTGAAACAGTTTCTCTTGAGATGACTTTGCCTACATGTTCCATGCATTATGCCATTTATCAAAACAATGCTTATCCCAACAATACTATATAAAAGATTTCGTAGAAACATGGATAGAACTATTGAATACTTGAATTTTGAGGGTTTATAGAAGCACTACCTAAAATTAGGAAATTGCAAGGCCTCTTAAATTGAATTGGCTTTTGTTGTTGTATTTTCCTGCCAAACAGGCTACAAAGCAGATGATACCCATAAAGAACAAACGTGACTTCAAAACATTAAGTACTGGTCATTAAACGACATTATAAAATATATTGCAGCCGATCCCCTATAATTGCATGTTCTATTTCTCAAAGATCGAATGCATAATAGTAATAATATCGAACCAGATCTTGAACAATAACTATGTCAAAAGAAACTTTAATATGATTGTCATTTCCATGATAGTTGCATAATTATCTAACATAGTCTTTAGTTTTGATGACATGGTCCATAATTGATTAATTATCTAAGTATTAGATGGACTTGTTGGGTTTTTGCAAAATGTGAATGGGAAAAAAGAAGAGAAATGCAAAAGTGGGGGAACCAATTTCCGAGGGAAAATAAAAAGTCATTATATTAGGAAACACATCCTTTACTTCTCAAAGGGTAATGAAGTAGGTGCCCACTAGCGCCGTCGATGTCGCTTGGCTTTGTCTTCGGCTTCAGCTTCGGATTCAGATTTTGCAAATGATTGATTGATAATATTTTTCGATAAAATTTATTCATCAATCTCATTAATTAGATTCTAATTTCCTTTATCTTATAAATTAATTCAGGATGTTAGTCAATTAACATAATTAATTTAATGTAAAGTAATTTATTTGAATTCGCGTGTAACAGAAACATTTTTCCTGAAGGGACATATTTCTTTAAGAAAAATATTATTTTTTGCAAAAGAAAAAACTTTCTAAAAAAACGGGGTTGAAGAGATTCGTTTCAATAAACACATTTCTTGCTGAAAATGGCAATAAAAAGGAGGTCCTTTTCATTTTTTCAGACACTAATTTTGTTTTTCTCTCTGCATACATTTTCTCGCATAAACAAAATTGTCGATCGACTGAGTCTTTGTGTGGTCTTGTTACCGCTCTTACGTTCGCTAAAGTTATTGAAGTTGGAGGTACCGTTATTTCTTTAACATGTTAATCCGTTTTATCTTGGGAGAAATAAATCTGCAATCTCGGGTATAGTGAAGGAATTAAATTTCTTAAGGAAACACAATGGTTTCTATGGATTCAGATTTAATGTTTTTCTGTCTATTTCATCTTATTTATGTTTCTGTTTGTTTTACTAACTTAATAGACGTGATAACAATCTTAAGAAATTTATTACTTTATGTATTTGAGGTTTCTAGATATTAAAACTTTTATGGTTTCTACTCTGTTTGAATTTTTAAAATTCATTCGATTAACGATTAAAAGAACATAAATACTTTATCGTTAAATCAGAAACATGCTGTGTAAGGAATTTTTCTTTACCGTTAGTATTTCACATACTAAAATCGTCTACCATTTGTGACAGAAAAATGACTAATTCAAGTCAAGTAAATTTTGGAACAGTGAGTAATTCAACAGTAAGTGCTCCAACAATATCGGTTGCACACAATCGCTGAACTATTTCCCTAGAATCGATTGAGAAACCTGCTAATTATTTTGGAGTCGATTTCAAGAGATGGTAGCATAAAATGTTCTTGTATCTCACTATGTTGAGTCTGTAAGAGATTAATTAATGAGAATGTTGTTGTTATGTCAGATGAAACTCCGCCTGAAAAACGACTCTTGATAACAGAAGCATGGACACACTTAGAATTTTTGCGTATAAATTTTATTGTGAGTATCCTGCAAGATGATCAGTACAATGTCTACAGTAATATCAAAACCTCAAAAGAACTCTGGGATGCTTGAGAAAAGAAGTACA
This sequence comes from Solanum sitiens, assembly GCA_016801875.1. Taxonomy (NCBI): domain Eukaryota; kingdom Viridiplantae; phylum Streptophyta; class Magnoliopsida; order Solanales; family Solanaceae; genus Solanum; species Solanum sitiens. The sequence goes on from JABWTJ010000606.1 coordinate 68,433, forward strand.
AAACAAAGGATGCCGGAATGAAAAAGTTCATTATGGCAAAATTTATGGACTATAAGATGATAGACAGTAAGACTGTCGTCACTCAAGTTCAAGAACTGTGGCATAATCCATGATTTCCTTACTGAAGTTATAAATTTATTTAATCCCTAAGTTAAAATATTATGTTTATTCTTAATACTTAAATAGTCTTTAAAGTAAGATTAGTTGTGAATGATGTTTTTCAAGTGTCTTCCATAATTGAGAAGTTACCTCCATTGTGGAATGATCTCAATAACTATTTGAAACATAAATGCAAGGAGATGACTGTTAAAGATTTAATAGTAAGGTTGAGAATCGAAGAGGATAACAAGTTTGCAAAAAAGAGGTCACGTGGTAATTAGCAATATCTAGAGTAAATATTGTTGAAGAAGATCTCACAAAATTAAAGAAAAGAAAGAAAGCATCTGGTCCAAAAAGCAATCCTCCTAAGAAAAAATTCAATAGAACCCGCTGAAATTCTCACAAATGTGTTCATAGGGCTACTGAATGCCGGGATCACAAGAAGGACAAGAAGAAGAAGGATCAAACAAACTTGGCTGAATCCAAAGGAGAAATAGACGATCTATGTGCAATGCTTTCATAATGTACCTTGGTTGGAAATCCAAGAGAATGGTGGATAGATTATGGGGCCTCATGCCATTTTTGTGCCAACAAAGAAATATTTTCATATTATACTCCAGAACATACAGACGAGAAGTTTTTTATGGAAACTCCGTTGATGCAAAGGTGGAAGGAACTGACAAGGTCCTATTAATGATGACATTATACAAGGTGGTGACTTTGAACAGGGTCTCGTATGTTCTGGAATTTTGAGAAAACTTATCTATTCCAGATCTGACTAACAATGGATTCAAATGTGTATTTGTTTCGGATAAAGTAGTAGCGAGTAAGAATGAAATGTATGTAGGAAAAGGTTACCTTAGTGATGGCCTTTTTAAACTCTATGTAATTCCAGTTGATATGAATAAGATTCTGCTTCTTCTTGCTTTTTTGAGTCTAAATGTTTATGACATGAATGTTTGGGACACGTTAATAACAAAACCTTGCAAAAACTAATTAAATTAGATATTTTGCCTAATTTCGAGTGCAAAAAATCAAAATGTAAAATTTGCGTTGAATCTAAGTTTGCTAAACATCCTTATAAATCTATGGAAAGGAATTAAAATCCCTTAAAACTGATTCACATTGATATTTGTGACATGAAGTCAACACCATCACATGGTGGGAAAAAGTATTTCATAACTTTTATTGATGATTGCACTAGATATTGTTATGTCTATTTGTTAAATGGAAAGGATGAAGCAATAAATGCATTTAGGCAATATATAACTAAAGTTGAAAATTAGTTGGGTAGAAAGATAAAAATGATCAAAAGTGATACAGCCGGAGAATCTGAATGTCCAATTACAGAAATATATTTGAAAAATGGAATAATCCATCAAATTACTGCTCCTTAAAATCCATAATCTAATGGTATTACAGAACAAGAAAACCGAACTTTAACGGAAATGATGAATGTCTTACTTATAAGTTCAGGTTTACCACAAAACTTGTGCGGGGAAGCTATTCTTACATCAAATCGAACACTCAATCGAGTACCTCACAAAAAGACACATGTTATTCCATATCAGAAATGGTAAGGTAGAAAACCCAACTTGAAATATTTCAAAGTGTGGGGGTGTCTAGGCAAAGTCCAGGTTCCTATACCTAAGAGGGTGAAAATAGGGCCTAATACTGTGGATTGTGTATTCATTGGATATGTCACAAATAGTAAGGCATGTCGATTTTTGATTCATATGTCTGAACATCTGGATATTTATAATAATATGGTAATGAATCAAATAATGCTGAATTTTTAGAACATATCTATCCGTATAAAATTATACTTGAATCATGTAGGGGGGGGATAAACAACCCCGAGAAGAACCAAAAGAGAATGAAATCAATGAAGAGAGTCCAAGGCGTAGTAAACGTCATAGGACAACTACTTAATTTGGATTTGATTTTGTAACATTCCTTCTGAAAGTGAGCCTCAAACATTTAATGAAGCAATGTTGTCTAGCGACTCAACCTCTTGGAAGGAGGCTGTCAATAGTGAGATTGAATCAATCCTAAACAATCATACCTGGGAGTTGGTTGATCTTCCTCCAGGGAACAAACCCTTGGGTTCAAAATAATCATTAAAAAAAAGATGAAAGATGATGGAACTATTGACAAATATAAAGCAAGACTTATTGTCAAAGGTTATAGAATAAAAAGAAGATCTTGATTTTTTTACACATACTCGCGAATGACTAAGATTACATCAATTGGGATGTTAATTTCCCTAGCTACAGAATACTATCTTGAATCCATCAAATGGATGTGAAAAATGCCTTCTTAAATGGAGAGATGTAGGAAGAAATTTACATGGAACATCCTGTGGGCTTTGTAGTTTGTTGTAAAGAGAAGAAAGCATGCAAACTTATTAAGTCACCGTATGGACTAAAACAAGCACAAAAATAATGGCATGCAAATCTTGATCAGACCATGTTGTCAGATGGATTTATGATTCTCAAAACTCCTAACGGTCTAGCATTTTCTGAAACTCATTATATTCAAAAGGTACTTGAAATGTTGAAGTATTTGAATTTCAAAAGGGAAAAGACCCCAATTGATGTGACCTTCATCATACAAAGAATAAAAGTGTAAACCAGTCTCAATTGACTATGCCAGAGTGTTGGAAAGCTTGATGTCATGAATTGTACACGACCAGACATAGCTTGTTGTATTAGTAAACTGAGTAGATACACAAGTAATCCCAATTAAAATCATTGGTTGACAATGAAGAGAGTTTTGGAATACTTAGATGATATTCAAAACTATGCTTTGCATTACAACAAATATCCAGCAGTTCTTGAAGGATACATTGATTCTAAATGGATTACTTGGTCAACTGAAACAAAATTCACAAGTGGGTACATTTTCACTATTTGGGGAGGAACAATATCTTTAAAATCATACAAAGAAACATGTATATATCGCTCTACAATGGAGTCTGAATTCATCGCCTTAGACAGGGAAGATGCAGAAGTTGAATGACTTCGGAATTTCTAGAAGATAGTCTGTTTTGGCCCAAACCAATGACCCCATATGCATACACTGTTATAGATAAGTTGCAGTAGGACGGGCTGGAAGCGTTATGTATAACGGGAAGTCTCATCACATAAGACAAAGACAAAACTTTTTTAGACAACTACTCTCTAGTGGAATTATCACAATCGACTATATAAAGTTAAAGGATAATTTGTTGGATCCACTTACAAAAGGTTTAACGAGCGAGGGAGTTGAGAGATCATCGACGGAAATTGGACCATGTCCTATAATAAGTCATTGTAGAGGTAACTCTACGTAGAAGACTAGAGATACCAAGATCTAGCTAGGTTAAAGGATATAAAACAAAGTCACTAATAACGGTTCAACATTGTCAAAAATTATTTTATGGTCCATTCTCAATATGAGACAATGTTAACTAACCAGGATAAAGGCATAAGGACTTTTTAATGTTTTGTAAGTTTGATACAAGGTATATCAAATAGTGTATCTACGATATAACACATTTAGAAACCACTTATGTGAGTGTTAAGTGTAAGTCGCTCCAAGGCGAATCCGGTAAGGGCAGTTCTCTAAGCACTTACTAATCGAGATGTGTTAATGGCTAAAATTAACAAAACAATGAGAAATAAGAATAGTTCAAGGGTTGATTGTGTGACTTGTGTTGTCTAGGTATACCCCAAAGCTTGACGGTTCAAAGATATCAAATCTACCTATTGACCGAGTATATCCTATATATGTTCACTACGGAAATTTTAAAGGGAAACATACTTATCCAGATGCGATTACCCTTACTTATAAGACACAGAGGTTTTTCATGCATATGTTTTAACAATGGTCATTCCCCATTCATGTGGGGGATTGTTGGGTTTTAGAAAAAAGTGCAACGGAAAAGATAAGAGAACATGGCAAAATGGTTGAACAAATTTTAGAGGGCAAATGAAAAGTCATTTGCAAAGTGCAAATGAAAAGTCGTTTCTCTCATATTGGTAAAAGAAAGGAAATTGTTGTCAATATCTTACGAAACAGTTCATTTACTTCTTAAAGGGTTAAGAAGAAGGCGCCCCCTCGCATCTTCTTCGTCGATCGCTTGGCCGCGGCCTCAGATTCGGATATGGATTTGGCAAATGCTGTGATTGCTAGATAATAATTTTGGACAAAATTTACTTCATCAATCTCATTTATTAAATTCTAAGTTCCTTCCTCTTATAAATTAATTCAAGATGTTAGTTAAATAGTCAATTAGCATAATTAACTTGATGTAATGGGATTTATTTAAATTGACGTGTAACGATAATGTTTTTCCCGAAGGGACATGTTCCTTCAAGAAAACTGTTGTTTTTCCCAGAAGACAACTTTTTGGAAAAGACGGGTTTGAACAAACACGTTTCTGCTGAAACATTGTTATAAAAAGGAGATCTTTTTCGTTTTTTCAGAAACTGATAATTTTTTCCTCTCTGCATACATTATCTCTCATAAACAAAATTGTCGTTCGACTGAGTCTATGTGTGGTCTTGTTACTTCTCTTACGTTCGCTGAAGTTATTGAAGTTTGAGGTATCGCTACTTCTTTAACATGTTAATCCGTTTTATCTTTGGAGAAATAATTCTGCAACCTTGGGTATAGTGAAGAGATTAAATTTCTTAAGGAAACACAATGGTTTTTGTGGACTCGAATTAAAAAAATTTATGTATATTTCATCTTATTTATGTTTCTGTATTTTTTTACTAACATTAATATAGGTGATAACAGGGCCATTAGCAATATGCGAACAAAATTGTCCTCTATCATTAGGCAAGTTGGTTCCTACTTTTTTCATCATTTGAACACTCTCGGAAAAATGTGTTCCTCTACTTTCCCTTCAAAAACTAGCCGCTTATCTGAGAATTGTGGATTAGAAATTTTCAATGAAACACGCAAACAATACAAAGAGATGATATCAACACTATGCAAATGAGAGTCCAATTAACCTAGTTTTGGTAGTTGTCAATATGAAGGCTTTTTGTACAATTCATCTTTCTTAGAATCAGATCTATGTATGGAACAAAACTTCAAAGCTCAACCCACTGATATTTTCCTCTGCAATGCTCAAAAAACAGGCACCACATGGCTTAAAGCCTTAACCTTTTCCTTCTTGTAATTTGCTTTTCCCTCCAATCCTAAATTTGTAGACGAGGAGTTGCCATTATTATCAACTCATCTACCTTACACACTCTTACAAAAATCTATACCAGAATCAGATAATTGCAAGATCATTTAAATATGTGGAGAACCAAAAGATACATTTGTTTCTTTGTGGCATTTCACACAAAATATCAAAGCTAAATAAGAACTAAAGTATCGCTTGTTACACTCAATCAACCATTTAAGCGGTTTTGCCATGGAAAATCTGCATATGGACCTTACTGGATCACGTATTGGGATACCGAAAAGCAAGTGTTTAGAGACCCGAGAGAGTGTTCTTCTTCAAGTACCGAGATTTGAAGGAGGACACGTTGGGTTATGTGAATAAGTATGTTGATTTCATGGACAAACCCTTCTCTAAAGGGTAACAAGAGCGAGGTGTGCCTCAAGAAATTGTGTCACTTAGTAATTTCGAAAGTTTGAGTAGTTTTGAGGTGAATAAGAGTGAGAAATTACGAGAAACCTTGATAGTAATAAGTAACAGTCTATTTTTTGAAAAGGATAAATTGGCGATTGGAAGAATTATGCGACAAAGAATATGGCAAAATTCATTGATCACATAACGCTGGAGAAAGATAAATCTTCGGGGTTGGCATTCGCTTCATCAATAAAGTAATTAAGAGATTAATGTACACGAAATAATGTGGAAGAAACATTATTTTAATTTCTTTTTTCTTTCGTAATCATATTTTTTCTTTTCTTTTTAAACTAAATAAATTTTAAAGTACCGTACCATCAATCTGAGAAGAAAAGTAGGTAATCACACCGTTACAAAATGAGACTTTTGGCGTTTACCTTAATCTTAGTCTTTGTTTTTTATGACATGGTCCCTAATTAATTGTCATTTTCCTCCGATGATGTATACATTATAATCCAAATAAAGAATCTCACTTGGGACGTTGTGGTATGCTCATCCCAAGAGGTGATGCAATCCTTCGGTAACTCAGTCAACAATTTAGTATTTTCTCCCATCAAATAGAATGGAAAAAACCTGAGACAAATTGATACATGTGATATATTCTTAAATGATAACAGAGCAGAGACATCCACAAAGTTCCTCATATGCTCACGGGGATCTTCATTAGCCAGCCCCCCAAATAATCTTTTAAGTTGTAGGAGCTGAAGCATTGGGCTAGTGATGTGGAAGACAACATTTCCTTCATCCAGAGGTACATGAATTGCACACATGCAGCCCAATTGAATTGGGTCATTAACATCGTTCAGATTTCCATTGTCGTCTTAGTGGCCCATTTGTCTAGAACTACTCCCGTTTAAACTAATCTCTTCTTCTGCTCAAACATACAACTAAAGCACAAACAAGATTTAGTCGATTCAACTATCATGCAAAGAAATCACAGTTCAACTTCAATAAAATAATTTAAAACAACACCATTCCTCGGCAACAACACCATTTTGATTAGACGTTTCAAACACATATCATCAAATTCTAGGTGTAAATAATTTTTAATCAGTATAAAACCCAACGAAGAGTTTAGGTCGAACTCACATGGAGGGGTACGTGTCTATTATTCAATTAGGAAGTACAACCGTCATTTAAATGGTTATAGGAATACTTTTATAAAAACATACAAATAAATCTGAATATGTGACAAAAAATGTCAGATGCAGGGTTTGATTTTGTAATAATTAGATGAAACAAAAAATAAAACAATGGGAAAATAACAATATGGAGAGGAGTTGTTGGGATGTAATCAATTATAGTCTTATTATGCTAATATGGGTAATTTAAATCTAATGATGATTTTCTGAAACATTGTGGATAGGTTGGACTTTACGTGCAATAGTTTTCACTCGAACAACTATTACGGTTTATGTAATTTTTCAAAACAACAACAATATTAACAAGATAATCAGTCTGCAAGATTAATATATCCACTCTCTCAAGCTAGATGGTTAGGATTGGATTTAAGTTTCACTGTCTCGAGCTGAACACATATTAACCCAATACCAACAAATCATTAATCAAAAGGTTTGGTCCCAACTCATCATTCTCCAACAAGCTAAGAACTCAAAATTAGAATTGCATTTGAACATAAAATTCAAAAATTTAAACTCGGCTAATGAGTAAACAAAGATCAAAACAACAATTTCATAATCAAACAACAATACCCATATGAAAATTCGACAAATAAACATCACACCCCAAGAATTGGAGTTTTAGCTACACATTATAAAATAAGAGAAACGGTTCCCAAATGAATTAGCCATAATGTGGGTAAGAGTCTCCAAGCCTTTACAACGATTTCAAAGAATGAAAATCCAAGATCCACTTTTCAAATCCTCCAAAATTAAACAATTTGAACTCAAAAAGCCAAGAGAAATCTCTATGTCTAGAATGGGAACGGTAATATCTGGGAGAGAACTCCTCAAGAATACATGTAAAATCCAATTTATCATTTCCCAAAATTAATCCTGAAAGTACACTCAGTAGATTAAGCCGCGCCACGCCAAACCTATCCGTGGTCCGTTGAGTTTCCTCTTCCATTTGCATTGGCTTTTAGCATCTCAAGTCCAGTAACTTAGGGTGATACAATTTGTAATTGCGAAATTAATCGGGGATCTGCCGACTGACCAGTTCTGCTGCGTATTTGGTTCTTGCCTTGAGTAGGCATGCTGGTACTTTGGGTGGCGTGATAAGACACTCGGCGGTGAACGGAGTGGTCTTTGCAATCTCAAGGGTTGCATTTTCTTCACTTCCTTAGCTCTTCAGTCCATTTTTTTCTGGTTATGTCGTTCCTTGATTTTTAGACTTCATAGCTATAAATCAACACTTTAAAATCAATTTTGACCCCAAAATAGGCATTTGAAGACATTAATACTAATAAAACAAAGTCCTACATGATTCCAAATCTCGTACTGATCATACTACAATAGATAAATCACAATAAATATCCATTATTTTAGAAACACTAGGTCTAAACAAGATATGGAAAATCAAGAAACTGGATGAATTCTAGGGACCTAATGTAACAACCCTAAAAATGGATATGATAAGTAATGCTTAATGTGTCTAGAATGCCTACGATTAGACCGGGCTCACACGGATTGATGCGCGTAGAACCAGACCTCTGAACCCTTTCTACAGCCAAGCCAACTAACTTGGGGAGTTATTTGAGCTAGGAAATGTTGGGTCCATCCATGTAGGGCTCTCGAATATGAAGATTTACTCGAAGGAGTCTTTATCGGACTTAAAAAGAAAAAATCTTAGGTTTGAAGGGTCTAGGGGTAAAATAGTCTTTTTTCAGGCTAAGGGTAGTATCGTAATTACCATAAATATATAATTAATTATTTAATTAATAAGGTGGAGGGGAATTTTGGGGAGAGAGGGCCAAAAATTGGCTCTTGAAGTGAAGTCTTGCTCCACCCGGGTTCGAACCTAGGTGGAAGAAATGAATTAAATTTGTTTTATTTAAGTTGGTAAATTAATGTAATTAATTAATATTTATCATTTATTGGTTGATTTAAAATAAAAGGAAACCAGATTTTTTTTTATATTTAGCTAAACCTTATTTGACTACGTCCTAAACTAGACTCCTAAGCCTAATAAAACTCTCACTCTCTCACGTTTATCTCCTCAACATCCACGACCATTCTGTCTTCTTTCTCACGTGTTCTCTCTGCCAAAATAACATTCAAGAACAGAAAATTTACTAAAGTTCTTTACACTTGAGGAACTCACAACGAAAAATAAAATCAAACGCTAAGCAATGGCTATTGGTCATGGTTTAGGACTTGAAATGGCATGATAGTTTTTTATATTTCATGTACACATGTTGATGTAAATCGTGATGTTCATATGAGTTGAAATGTGGCTGATTTGAATGATAATATCTTGGCTAAACGAATCCATGAAAAATGCACCTAAGAACGTATTAAATGATCTACGAATTACCCTATGAATTTACGTATAAATGTTGAAGAAAGTAGGCTGCAAAATGTTATTAAAATTTCCAGCATTGTGATGGTTTAGTTTCGGCCCAAAGAAGGATAATAACATGAGAGTTTAAATGAATGAAAAATAGGTGAGGTCGCTAGGGATTGAACCCAAGACCTCACACGTGAAAAGCTTAAAAAAAACGAAAAAAAAAGAAATGGGGTTAAGGGGGTATCGAACCTGGGTACCCTTGACTGAAAAGTTAGTGATTTTCATTAAGGCTTACTATAATTAATTAAAACAAAAGAAGTGTGGCACACGGGATTCGAACCCGAGTGCCTTAGCCGAAGTCCCTAAAATTAAAACAGAAATAAAGAGGTGAGGGGAGTGGGATTCGAACCCACCACCTCTTGGTTAGATTAAAGGAGAAATTAAAAGAAAAATAAAAGGTTGAGGCGTGTGGGAATCGAACCCACGACCTCTAGGCAGTAAAGGAGAATTACAAGAAAAATAAAGTGAGGCTGTGGGGGTTTGATCCCACAACCTCATGGTCAACTCGAGATAGTCAAGGAAAAATAAATAAAAAAATAAAAGGGGATGTGGGAGTTTGAACCCACAACCCCTCGGCCAAGGAAGAGAATTTTCAAAAGGATATAAATAAAAAGGAAACGTTGATGTTGGGGCTCGATCTAGGGTCCCAATGTCATGTGGACCGAAATTAAATAAAAAGAAAAATGTAAAGTGTTGTCCAAGGGATTCGAAGCCGGGTTCCCTTGCCCAAATTCCGTATTGATACATAAGTCATACGTGAATTAAATGTTCAAGAATAATGCCGCCTACTTCGATCGAAATCGAGATCTTGGCATACATACAAGATGCATAAGTCTTGTACCACATAATCTTAAGAATATATGAATCACTTAAACGAACTATGAATGAAGCTTCATGGCTTGTATGTATAGACCCATAAGTCTAGCATACGTTTAAAAATAAGTGAACCCAAGATGTATGTAATGAAATGATGTAACCCTAGAAGGGTTAAGTATGAGTGTAACACACTAAATGGCCAAGTGCATTGGCATACGATGAAATGAATATTATGTTATGAAATGATGAAACCCAAGAAGGGTTAAGTAAGAGTGTGAAACACACAAATGGCCAAGTGCATTGGCATATGATGAAATGAACATTCACGTAAAAAGGGGTGACTAATTATGAAGAGCAAATGTGCTAATGTTAATGAATGTGGTGACAACATGATAAGAGGCTAATGTGAAAGACGAGAGCAATCTCAAATGAGCCTAAGTAAATATTACCAAAACGTACTCACCTATGAAAGTGTAAAGTTAATGAAGAGACCAATCTCTATGAATACTCTAATGAAAGTATTGAGAATAATATATACTTAATACTAATGATGCGATGAGGAATCATATATTGAGCTATGATGTCCTCATACTAGAAGCCAGCTTCCATGACGTATGAGTTGAATGAAATGGAACTTTATACTGAGCACCGATAGACTAGCTATGAGTGGTGATGCCTTCTTTTGGGAATGGCAGAGGTTCACGTAACTCCCATGAGATGAGACTGTCCGGCATGCCGGGTATGGGTCTACTTATATCTCCTAGTCTTCGAACCTATATTGCCAATATAGGGATCTGGTGGGGTTCAATTCCCATGTACGCTAGCATGTTTTGGGTCACTTTGGATGGTGATTCTACCTCTTTTCGGTGTGGGGGAGACTATGGATTTCATGATGCTCACATGATCTATGTCGGTTAAAGTTAAAGTTCCCAATGAATGAATGAGGCCAGCCTAAAATGATACACATAATGAAATGAACGATACCAAAGGTGTTAGTATAGGATAATTAAGAGGTGAGATAGACTCAAGTAATAACACTAGGTTATTCTTGATGATTGCACAGCAAACCTGATGAGAGTCTTAAACTACATCCTAGGTATAGCTGGTGTTTACACTAGCTTATGAATGAATGAAATGAAGAATGTATGAATGAATGAAGCAGACTCTGTGTTTGCTAAAGAAGGCTCCCTAGTTGAGGTCCCATATGTTGAGCCCTCATTTTGGAAAGTCTTGATGTTAAGTCCATGATTCCAAGGTCTCATGGCATATGAATGAATGATATGAAAGATGTTATGTGCTATATGCAATATGATATGTGCTATGTGTAAGATGTTATGTGCTATATGCAATATGATATGTGCTATGTGTAAGATGTTATGTTGTGTGCAATATGATAAGTATGATGATGCATGTTACTCTCATGGCATGACTTTCCTAATCAAAATTTGGAAAGCTCACTAACTTTCCTAATCCAAATTTGGAAAGCTCACTCACTTTCCTAATCCCAATTTGGCAAGTCCACTAACTTGACTTTCCATAATCATGTTGTTAGGAAAGAGCTATTCTTACTCATGCATGTCCTTGGTGTGTTCTTGCATATACCCATACTTATTACAAGTGAGTACTAATCCCATACAACTCTATATTTTTAGGTGCAGGCACAGGTGGACGCTAGAGCTTACAGGTTGACGTTTCAGCTATTCGGACGTGAAGCTTTCATTCGGACTTGGTAGGACCTCATGCTTTCGAGGATGTCTACTGTTACTATCCAGCTTAGATGCAGGCTTTAGCTAGTGGAGTATGTTCCACTAGTGTTTCTTTCCGTTTTTATTTCAGATATTGTATTGGTGCCATTTCGGCAATTATACATTTAATGCAGTATAGAACTATTTCTTTCAGTTGATAATCTTAATGTTAGATGGTTGATTGTGAACATTATGAATGTAAGTAGAATGACCTTTATGCATGTTAAGAAACAAAAAGTTTCAAATTTTCCGCTAAAATTAACCTAGATGAAGTAAGAATGACGTAAGTAGGCTTGTCTGCGACCTCTGAGAGGTCAACGACGCCGGTCTTATCTGGGGTCTAGATTCCGGTCTTGATACCTAATAGATGAAAGGAATCCACTAATGAAATCCGACAGAACCGGTGATGAAATTTATGAAGAAATCCTTTGGATTTTGGGGCTGAATTTAAAGAATATTGTTTCTTGTTCTTGGGAGGTTTGGTCGACTTTTCTCTTCTTTTTGCTCCAGTTTGTATTATTTTTTGCAAGTCTGACCAAGTTACTATGCTTAGATTGAGTAAAACGACATATTTTAGGCATTAAACAACGTAGTTTAATGGACCAAATGCCTACGAAAAATACCTACATGATCCTATATTAAAATTTGATATACGCCATCCATGGAGGGACACACGGAGCATTGTTTCGACCACAAACCGTCGTGTGCAGTCGCGGTTTGTGGTAGGCCTGAGAGGGCTTCACTAAAGCGAGCATAACTTTTTTACTCGGAGCTGAGATTTTAGCAAACTTGAGGGAGTTGGAAGGAGGATTTAATTATATTTAATTTGATAGGTGACGGGCCACCTAAGTTTTTTTGTGCTAAAAGAATGACCATGGTATGTTGACCGAATAACCAATTCCCTCCAATTTGTTGATGAACCTTACCTACGGTCATACCTATGGTCTGTAGGTCAATCCTAGGACTATTGTGGTCAACCGTGGGTGTGATCAGACACCATCAATATTTTGACCTTAACGACAGAACCCCACCTACGGTCCGTGGTCCTACCAACGGTCCATGGGTGGTTTTGCCGATATTGGCACTTCTATTTCTGAAAACTAGGGATTTCTTCATTTTTAGTCCTGAGGTGTTAAAATGCGAATCTTCACCTCCTTTGAGAAGACATAAAGTTTGATACATAGTTATAATATCATCTTATACCACCGAAAAGGTATAGGTTTGGCCCTTGCAACGTGCGTGGGACTTTGCATCATTGTTAGGCTCATAAAAAGTTCTCAGATAGAAAAATCCCTACAAGTAAAGTGTAATATAAGTTAAAGTATATTTTTTTGTATCACTTATTATGTTGATTTTAGAGATGAGAAAGTATATTTTAAAGCTTTAAATGATTTAAACCATTTATTTCTTTACATTCAGGTTGAGTACATTATTATCTATTGCATTCATTTCTTTCAGTTATTTCTTATTCAACTATATTACCTACTCATACATTCAATGTAATGATATATTTCGACCGACATCTTTTAATGATGAATATATTTGTTCTTAGGATTCTCAACAAGAGTCCGTTGAGATCACTTCTTCTGCTTGCCAGCCTTTGAGTAAGACCGTCTTGTTTTTAGAGGACTCCAATTTTAATGAGTTGTTACTTGTAATTCTCTTTAGTAGTTTCGGGTCTTATCCCAACACTCATCCTTGTATAGATTAGACGCTTCATAGTTAGACAATTTTGTATTGTTTTTCGATTAGATATATTTTATTTAAAACTTATGTTTCACACTCAGTATATTCAACGAAGTTTCAAGATTCAAAAAATTGTATTAAGTGTTTCATTCAATTTGATGCTTTATGCTTGAGTTAGTTTTTTACTTGTAGTCAGCAAGGATGAGTGTTCGATTTGGGTGTAGGAATTGTTCTCGAGTGTCGGCCACGTCAAGGGTGTAGGCTCGAGTCGTGAGAAACTTGGTATCAAAGCATAAAGTTCTAGTGTCCTAGGTTGTCTATGGATCGGTTTCATTAGGATCTTGTTTATTGTTGTGAGGAGCCCACTTTTATGATTAAAGGACTATAGACATTTAAGAAATGTTTTCCTTTTCGATACTCTAAATAGTACATTACAACTATGTCACAATGAATTAATGAATGCAAAAACAAAATATGATAGTAATCCATTTGATAGAAGCTCACATACCATATTAAACTTTAGTTATTAAACAATTTTATTGTTCCAATGCTAGTCATTGTTTTTGAGCTTACGTAGGAAAATGTGACAGTAGAAGGACAAAGGTAGTACATTGAATCAATCAGAAGCAAATAACTACAACAGTAAATTATTTATTGTTTATTATTGTCCTAAAATTTTATATGTTTAAGTGCTTCATTTATATGTTTTTGGTATTTGTATTCATATAGATGAAAAAAATTACCTCCTCCCATTCATCTTACTTGCTTTTTTTCCCCTCTACATGTCCTTAAAAAACATAACAAAAAGATATTTTGAATAGTTAATCCTTTTTTATTAGTTTTTCTCAATTGAATGTTTTTTTGTGTTTCAACTTTTTTGTCTAGTTTTGACTTGACGGTTGAGTTGAAACAAATTAATATGATATTTGACTCTTGTAATCTTATATTAACGATGTACAAAATGTACCAAGATATTATTTGATGTTGTGGTATTAAACATGTCACATGGAAATCAAAACTATATCGTTGTCATAAAAGGAAAAAAGACATAACCCCTCTTTTCAACAACAATTGTCTATTATTGACTTTGCGCACTTATTAAAATACTATAAATAGAAGGATAATTTTACTATATTACCCTTCAAACATAATTAATACAATGTCTTGAAAATGTAATAGAGAAATTACTATAACTAATAAGAAGAATAAACTAAGAACTACGTTAAAATAATCCATCGTTTTCATAGAGTGAATAGGTATTGTCGGATATCCCAAAATGTTATAGTTGACAACTATAGTTGGATGAAGGGAATAGTTTTAAAATTAACTAAAAAGGAATGTAAGACCATAAAAGTGAAAATAATAGAGTAATCACTACAACATTTGAGGCCTAAAGCCTCACAAAATCAAGAAAACACTTGTAACATGTTGCCTAAACCGTTTAAGGCTACACTTTTAGTTTTTAGCTTTTGACCAAGATAATCTTTGCAACACTATAAAAATGTGACCTTTAGTAATATAAGCTACACTTTATAAGCGTTGTCACATCATGATATAATTGGACACACCTATATATATAAATGACTACACTTTCAAAGTGAGCTATTTTTATAATTAAAAAAAATATCACTTACCAAGTGTGGCCTTATAGTTTTCACAAAAATATTTTATTACCTCCAACAAATATAGATTTCCCTCAAATTTATATTTGGCCCAAAATAAATTTCATAAACAACAACAAAAAAAAACTCTCCAAGTCTCTAAAATAGATTCTAGTTTCCCTATATCTAAAATTTTTGAATGCTTTGAAAGAACGGATTTTCGCCCAAATTAACAGGGATTTGTTGAATCAACAAGTAATGATTTTTCACTAAACAATTAAAGAATGATTTCAAAATACTTATATGATTTTTCACTATCTTTAAAAGATACAAAAATTTCAAATAGAAGCTCTTTTACCTCAATTTTCATGATTTTCTCTTTGTTTTTCGACCACATTAAAAAGTCCCTTACAATTTTCTCATTGTTCACGAGGGACAGAGCAATGAAGCTTATATCCTAAAGCTTCATCAAACCTAAAGGGTTTTGTTGAAATAGAGATTATCAGGTAGTAATTTGTACCTATAAAAGTCTGATTTTTTTGCATATTGGTTTATTTCATAGGGGTAGATTTAGTTTTTCTTGTGTTGTTGATTTTTGAGATTCTAGCTTGTATTAGTATTACACCCATCGATTTATTCTTTGTCGTGGGCAATAGCCATTAATAAAGCATGAGAATTTCATTTTTTTCATTGAGAAGCAAATTCGGATTGAAATCGTCCATGAGAATATAGGTTTTCATGGCATGCTTATTAGTAGTATTTTGTTTCTACTTTGACTTTAGTAGTTTATGAAACTCGAGCTTCTTAAATTGACTAGAAGGGACTTTGACTTGTAGTAGTGTAACGTCATGGGCATTTGTTGATTAATTTATTGCAACTTAATTAAATAAGTTTGTGAAGAGCACGTTAAATTTTCCCAATTGATTGATCATAGAAATATATAGAAATTAAAGTTATCTGAAGTGTCCTTACTATAAATAGTTACAAGTTTGAAAGTTGAACAAGTAAACAAATCTTCAAAGTAAATGGGTGCCTCAATTTTATTCTCTCTGTAGTCCATGTGATCAAGAACTTTGGAAGATGAAATTACTGAATTCAACTAGTTTCCCTACAACGAATTCCATTATCAAGGACAAATTATTTTGTCATTTACAAATCATATTTCGTCACTCAAAACCTTGTGAGACGAAAATTAATTCGTCACTCAGTCGTCATGAAATGTGCGCCGTTAAAAGTATACAAAGACAATTTAGTGCTTCGTCGCTAAAAGTATTATTTTAACTACAAAAAGAAAAATTGTCCCCAAATGAAATAATTATTTGTCAAAAATTTATTTGTCAAAAAAAGTATAATTTTTTTGTCGTTAATAGTGTCTTTTGTCACTAAAAATGTTATTATTACCGAGAAAATTGTATTGTTGCTAATTAATTAGTTCAAATAGTGACGACATCAATTGTCTCTAAAGTATATGTATTTCGTAATTGAACAAATGCAATTTCGTCACTAATGACTACTTTTTTATGTACAAAAATAAATTTTTCATTAAATGTATAAATTAGAGACAAATTTATTATTCTAAAAAAGGTTAATGATTTTGGAGTTGAATATATTCATTTGTCACTAAATGTATTGTTTTTACCGACAACATATATTGTCACTATAAATTATCATGATTAGTGACAATTATAATTGTCATAAAATAAAAAATTAATTTGTATTCAATAAAAAAAAGGATATTGGGACAAATATATTTTTGTCACTAAATATAGTCAACTTATGGTAATTTTATTTATTTTGTGACAAAAATATTTTTTCTTAAAAAATTGATTTAGTCATTGCTAAATGTAACCTTTACCGACAAAATCTTTTTGTAACTAATTGCATTCATTGATGACATTTAATTATTTTATATTAGTGAAATTTTTAAATTATAGAATTACATAAATTAAAATTAAATAATAAAATATGCTAGATAATAATGAAATCCATCCATAAAAAATAAAAACAACTAATATATATGAAAGTACTAAGTCATTTACGGCTCCATAATTAAAGTAAAATATGTCCAATAACAAGAAATTCTAACTGAAATAAAAGAAATTACTTCTAAACCAAGACAGAAAAGTAGAAATTTATGTCAAAGTATCAATAATATGGTGATACTTGTCTTGCCGTAGTCTTTATTCAATTCTCACCTTCTATACCTGTGTAAAAGAGAGAATATTTTTTATAAGATTTAATAAAAAGTAGAATCTGTAACACAACATGTTTTTTCATATGTAGTAATTTCATGTTTTATGAGCACTGTAAAAATAAACCATAGATAATGTGATCCTACTATGATAAAATCATACCAGCTAAAGAAAGCTTAAGAGTCAAGGGATATAAGTATTACATTTCATTAGATAGCTAGGAAGATAAACATCTTCTGCCTATTAAGTGTGAATGCTAGAATGGAATTTAAAAGTAAACAGAAATATAGAAGTGTAGAAAAAGACACAAAGTTGAAGTTTTATTGAACTTTTGAGCACAGTGAACTTTTTTTCTTTTCCTGTCAAGGATGGTACTTCATTCATTTAAATTTATGTCTTACTTTTCTTTTTGGTCTGTCTCAGAAAGAGCTTTTTTAAAAAAAGAAATAATGTTGGTTCTATGTGCTACTGATTTCCCTAAGAATACAAAGCTTTGCTATCAAGAGTTAAAGAAAACCAAACTGTATCATCATTAAATTACCGGATACACCCAAAGTAAGAAGTAAGAGACTTAGAAGGATAAGAATTACAGTTCTACAATATTGATATTCTATTTCCATGGTCTGAAAATCTATGAAGTAGTGGAAAAAAGATTATTCTCTTTATCTCTACTAAGATACTAGCAATGTTTCCCCTCTATAACGTATGATAGTCTTTTCTACCCTCTGTCCAGTAAGATTAGGATGCACCTAGGGCGTAAAGTATATGGCATGTTAGATACTAACCTTTTCTTTCTTGATCTAAGGTATTAACATATAAATATGATATAAATAAAATAATTGATATAAACTATAACTGTTGAAAACTTGACCTTACGTTGGTGAAATAAAAATATACCTAAAGTTGGTATTCTAATGGAGCTCAGTCTCTGTTGCATCATAAAAGAAAGTATGCAAAGTTAGATATTAAATGCTATATATTTATATATTTCATAAAAAAAAGCAAAAATTATCAGATAAATTTGTGTTACTTCTAACCTTGAAGGCGATGAGCGAGCAAAACATTGCATTTTCCTAAACATTTCCTCTTGGCGTGCCACAATAGTATTCAATTGAGAGTTCAATACTTCTATTTGAGATTGCTGATCTTGTATATGAGACTTCTGGTCTTGTATCTGAGTTTGCTGGTTTTCTACCACAGTTTCAGCGGCATTTAATCGATTCTGTAAATTATTTTGGGCACTTGCAGCTTCCTGTTTCGCTTTTCTGAGGGAGTCCTCTAACTCTGCCGTTTTCTTTTGTGTTGCTTTTGTAGTATTAGGTTTTGGATCATAACCAAGTCCTCTTATGTATCCCGACTTTGTAGCAAGTACGGTATCAAAATTTCATCAGTAGTCATGGAAGCCTCTCCAGAAGTATATAGATCTTTCAAATATTTCATGTTGTTCTACATAAAAATACTAATACAACTTAAAGGAGAAGACACAACTTCAGAAGAACATTAATCGAACAAACGCATTGAATAACCATCCTTACATAGTGAGTCTCAGCCTCTAAAGATGATCATCCTTTCTTACTCGTGTAATGAGTATGCTTGTAGAACTCGATTCTGTCAGGCTATACTTTTTCGGGTTCATTTCCCCCCTGTGAAATAAGAAAAACAATTGAAATAGTACTAAAATTTTATTAGTAAAAGGAATAAATATATTATAACTTACAAGTTCAGCACGAGCTGCTACAAATGCCTTTGATCCCATGAAATGATTAGATTTTAGCTTAGTTCGATTGACCTTGTTTATGTCTGATCGTTTCTACAAAGAAAATGTAAACATCATAACTTTAATAACAATGAGAATAACATGAATTTAAATTACCTTATGTTTTGGATTGATCCACATGTCACAAAGTCTATTCCAATTTTCAGGGGTCAACTCTGGCACTTCAATTTTACGAGCTTTTTCCTCTGGCACACTTTCAAACAATTGTTTTAACTTGTAGCGCCACTGTCGGCTTCTATTTTTCATAATATCCTCACATCTATCTTTCACGTAATGTTCTTCCAAATTAATCTCAAACCTCTCCTAATTATTTGTGTCATACAAAATGATCAAAATCCCTTTCATATTAAAATAATAATTATCAAAGCTGCCAACATACTAATTAGCTTCAACGTGAAGTTCCTTAGAAAGGCATGGATTGCAGTTCAAAAAAATTCTTTGCACTGATAAATGTTGCTCTTAACAACCTATCTACATACCTAAAGTCAGTATTTTCTATTCCCAGCGAGGTGATGTTACAATTTGATAAGTTAAGGAGAAACTTTCTATGAAAAGGAAACAGGAAAAATAAAAAATTTCATCATGTGGCTCTACACACTCTTTCCGAATATCTTGGAAGCTTAGATACTATAAGAGTAGAGAATTCTTACATGACATTTAATTAGTTCTGCATCTTTGTCCTCTCTTGTGAGTTCCTTCCACTTGTTTGGAAGCAAAATAAAATTTTGAGCAATTATCCCCAACTCATTGGATAATTTTGCCGATTGATCTGGTTTAGTTGGCCTTCCTTTATCAATCGGGATCTCTATTTTCATCTTTCTTTCTATAGCCTTCTTCATTTTTTCAAGATCTTTACCTTTAGTCTTGCCACGACCATTCTTGATTCCAGTAGAAGCATCTGATGAAAAAATTAAAGTCAGTTCAAAGTACAACCTAAAATCTAAGAAATATTGCACGTATGGAAGAAAGGTAAGAAGACTAACAAATACAAGTTATGATGAAGAAGTTGTTACATGTTATCTGTTGCAATATTATTTAACTCCATAGAGTCAATATTTGTAACTTATATAACATATTGATAAAACAAAAGCAAATGAAATTGCTCATACCAACATTCAATAGCTTTGAGGTTAAGAAAAATGTGAGTAAGATTATAGGCGATATCATGAAGCTTTACTTCACAAGTTAAATCCATATACACTACAAAAAAAAGCTCAATTTATGGGAGTTATTTTGTCAATTTGTGGCGTTTTAGGGACCCCACAAACTAAATTGTGGCGATTTTTTAAAACGCTACAATTACTCTTGCCACGAGCATATCTGTAGCGGTTTTAGCAAACCTCCACGACGCCCCCCACAAAATCACTAATAAATTTGTGGAGGTTTTCTTGTATCAATTTGTGTTAGTTTAAAACATTCACAATATGATCCCAATATTTTAAATTTTTATTTTCGTGGATTTAATTTTTTTTCGTGATATAAGATCAATAATACATAATTTGATGTCTTACAAAATGACTATTATTTAAATAATAAAAAAGAAATTTGATTTACAGTATCCTTAAAAATAATATAAATAAATAATTTTATTAAATAACACACTTAATGCGAATCAAATTTCATTAAAAAAAATTATGTTTATAAGTTTCACAAGTTCAAACTCATGTGATATAAAAGTAATACAAACTTGAAACTTGTGTATAATATCTTCAAAATTATATTTTAAATTACAAGAAATTCACAACAAATAAATATTAAAACATTCTATAGAATTTGTTTGGTGATTTAGGTTGTTGTCACTCAATCTCTTATCCAAGGTGAAGTAAGCTCAATCCCCGCATCAAGCTGAAACGAAAAATATTTATATGTAATTAGATAGAAATATATTGATACATATATATTTTTGTAAGTCTTGACAAAAGATCAAACTTTAATTCATTCTAAAAGAAAATTCATATACAACTTTGGTTTGAAAAAAATTATAAAATTATGGATGAGAAAAATTTATTTTTGATGTCTCTAATACACACTATTGTGAATAACAACGATTTCATGATTATTTCTACGAAAATAAAAGCTAGGCGTACGGAATAGGAAAATACATATTTTTAAGTTACACTTAAATTGATTACATTCTCATATGCGAAGTTATCCTTTAATTTGCAATTAGTCAAATCCAATCAAGAATAAAACTATTACCTGATCAAAAATAAAATTGAAGCTTCCCTGAAATGAATTATAGGTCGACTATAAATAACTTTACAATGAAATGACAATTTAAACAGATCCTTATGTAAAGACACTAATTCATTAGGTTTAACAACCTGTAAAATACAAACTATCTACAAATTAAATAATATTATAAAATTCTAATATGGATCATCAAACTCACCTTACAAAAATCAATATTAATATGCAAAAAATTATTTTACCGTCTATTTCATTATGCATAACCTAGAAGAAAATAAATTAATTAGCAAAAAATTAAAATCCACACTCACCTAAAAAATTACCTGAAAATGAAGTAAAAAAAGAATTTGATATAAAGGGAAAGAGGAGAGGGTGATACAAAAGTAACAAGTTAAAGAGGGAAAATAATATGGGTGTGGTAGTGTAACGTGGGAAGGGGTGGGAAGTGGGGTAGTTGTTTGATCTTTTTGAAAATTTTAAGGGAATTAGTGAGGAGTTTTGGTTTTAAGTTTATTTTTAATGTTTTGGAGGGGAAAATAATTACTACTATTTATGTTTGATGAACATAACAAGCTTTTTCTTTTTAATGTTTATTAACAAGTAACTAATTAATTAATTTGACTTTGTATCAAACAAGCTCAATTAAAGTAAAAATTTAAGCAAAAATAAAATTAATGAATAAGACTATATAAGACATATTAATACAAATTATAGTACTACTATATATAAGATAAAACATCGAAGTGAAATTGGATAAACAAAGTAGAAAAAATATTCAAGCTTATCTTAATACATTAAAAAAATAAAGGATCAAAGATTACAATAAAATTAAAATGAAGAAGAAGAGTAACAAAATAAAATTTTGGGGGTCGATAATCCCCAAAAATTATTCTAACTTAAGATGATTCACTAACCTCCTTAATAAAACTACCACAAAAAGATTTATATGATGGAGGTGTAACGGCCTGTATTTTTGTATGTCGTAGTTCTAGTCATGTTATACTTGACTTATACTTATAGTGTAGGTGAGGGATCATGTTTCTTACATGATTAGTGTTGGTTTAAACTAGCTTGGAAGGTGATGTAATGCCTTGCACGTTTTAGCATATGTATTGCAAGTTAACTCCGATGGAAAGTATTTAAGGGTAAGGCGGGGTCTGTCCCGACCTACTCTAGTCTTCTATCTTTTAGAGGCTTTGTAGACGTATGTACATGGTTCAGTTGTGTCTTAAGGAGTTGTGGCCTAAACGGCCAAGTCTTATATATAACTTTTGGATCTACTTACGTTGGTTTGTATCGCTGCATCCAAAGTTAACTTGTCTCAATTGTTATAGTATATACTCAGTAAGAATAGGTTGTAGGTTGGTTCTCTCGGGCCTTTAGGGCATCGGGTGCCTGTCCGTCTTAATAGGTTTTGAGGCGTGACAAAAGTGGTATCAGAGCAGGTCCTCTAGGGAGTCTACAAAGCCGTGTCTGTGTAGAGTCTTGCTTATGGATGTGTTGTGCACCACATTTATAAACAGGAGGCTACGGGACATATAGGAGTTGTCTCATTTCTTTCATTTCTTAGATCGTGCGATAGAACTTGTGTTGTAGGTGAATCATATCTAATTCCTCAATTGTTTTATTATAGCAAAGATGCTGATTACGAGAAGGAGTAAAAGTACTGGTAAACGAATAGAAGTGGCTGCCCAAGAAGGGACCAGCCAACCACCACCAAGTGAAGCTGTTGAAAGTGGGGCTCAAGATGAGTCTCTATCGCAGACTTCCTCGACGCCTCCATCTCCTGAAGAAATAAGGAGGGAAGATGAACCTCAGTAACCCCCTATTAATGCTACCGAGCAAGATTTGAGGAATGCAGTCCAATTATTGACTCGTATAGTTGCTGGTCATGGCCAAAGGCAATAAGGTGCAGTTGCAGGTACTAGTGGTGTAGTTAGATCAGCTGGAACACGAATACGTGATTTTCTTAACTTGGACCCTCCATCATTTACCGGGTCAGATCCTAATGAAGATCCCCAAGACTTTATAGATCAAATCCAACTCACATTGGATATTATGCATGTAAGTGGTAAAGAAGCACTTGAGCTAGCTGCATACAGATTAAAGGGTGTGGCTATATTGTGGTATGAAGCTTGGAAGCAATCTAGGGGAATAAATGCACCTTCAGCTATGTGGAAAGAGTTTAAAAAGGCATTCCTTGATCATTATCTGCCATTGGAGATCCGAGAGGCCCCTGCGGATCAGTTCTTAAATCTCCACCAAGGAAATATGAGTGTGAGGGAGTATAGTCTCAAATTTAATTCGTTGGCCAGGTATGCTCCTAATGTAGTAGCTACTGTGGAGGATAGAGTTCATCGTTTTGTGGACAGATTAGATTCATATCTGGTTAGAGACTGTACAATTGCTTCATTAAATAAAGATATGGATATAGCAAGGATGCAGGCTTTTGCACAAAAATTGGAGGATCAAAGGCAAAGAAGAAGAACAGAAGAGTTGGAAACAGGGCATTCTAAGAGGGCCAGATCCATGGGTCAGTTTACACCATCCCAAGGTGAGTTTAGGCCTCGGTTCTCTAACAGACCACCTGGGCCATCATCTTTATACTCTACAGCTAGTGCTCCACCACGGTTCCAAGGGTTTAGAGGCAATCAGTTTTGGCAAAGAACTGAAAGCCAAGGCAGTCATCAAGAGCAACGAAGTACGAGCCAATCAAGGCCTCCACGACAGCCTTGTAAACAATGTGGAAGGAATCATCTAGGTGCATGCAGGTTTGGGACAGATGTTTGTTTTTGGTGTGGTACACCAGGGCATATGATGAGAAACTGCCCTCATAGGGGAGTGGGTGGCATTGTTCAACCAACTAGATCAGTTGTTGCGTCGACCTCATCAACCCCTTCTTTAGGTAGGGGACTACATATGCCTACAGGTCGTGGTAGAGGAGCTAGGGGAGCAGCTAGTTCTAGTGGAGGTCAGAATCGCACATATGCACTAGGGGATCGACAAAATTTAGAAGCGTCGCCGGATGTGGTTACAGGTACATTGTCCATCTTTTCACATATTGTATATGCATTAATAGATCCAGGGTCTACACTATCATATGTTACACCATTGATTGATGGAAAGTTCAAAACAACACCAGAATTATTAGCGAAGCCATTTGAAGTGTCTACACCGATTGGTGAATCTATTATAGCTAGGAGAGTTTATCGTAATTGCATTGTAACTATTTGTGATCGCGATACATTGGCTGACCTTGTTGAGCTAGACATGGTAGATTTTGATGTTATAATGGGTATGGATTGGTTAGCTTCTTGTTATGCCACAGTATATTGCCGAACTAAGATAGTGCATTTCCAATTTCCAAAAGAGATAGTCCTCGAATGGAAAGGTAATATTGGGATGCCAAGAGGTAAATTTATTTCTTATCTTAAGGCAAAGAAGATGATTTCCAAAGGATACATATGTCATCTGGATAGAGTGAAAAATGTAGATGCAGAGTCACCAACCCTTCAATCCATTCCGGTGGTAAATGAATTTCCAGATGTGTTTCCTGAAGATCTTCCCGGTTTGCCTCCAGAACGAGAAGTAGAGTTCGGTATTGATATGCTTTCAGATACTCAACCTATCTCAATTCCTCCATATAGAATGGCTCTGGCAGAATTACGAGAGTTGAAAGAGCAGTTAAAAGACTTATTACAGAAAGGATTCATAAGGCCTAGTGTGTCGCCATGGGGAGCACCAGTTTTATTTGTACGCAAAAAGGATGGCTCATTAAGAATGTGTATCGACTACCGGCAGTTGAATAAGGTAACAATTAAGAACAAATATCCCCCTCCCTAGAATTCATGATCTGTTTGATCAATTACAAGGTGCTAGGTGTTTTTCAAAGATCGACGTGAGGTCAGGTTATCACCAAGTGAGGGTCAAGGACAAAGATATACCCAAGACAGCTTTCCGAACACGGTATGGTCATTTTGAGTTCTTAGTCATGTCATTTGGGCTAACAAATGCACCAGCAGCTTTTATGGATTTGATGAATAGGGTGTTCAAGCCATTCTTAGATGTGTTTGTGATAGTGTTCATAGATGACATTTTGGTGTATTCAAGATCGGAAGAGGATCATGCTAATCACTTGCGGCAGGTTTTACAAATTCTCCGTGATCGTAAATTGTACGCAAAGTTCTCTAAATGTGAGTTTTGGTTGAAATTTGTGGCATTCCTAGGTCATATTGTATCCGAGGAAGGAATAAGGGTTGATAACCAGAAAATAGAAGCCGTGAAAAAATGGCCAAGACCTACAACGCCTACGGAGATCCGTAGTTTTCTTGGATTGGCAGGTTATTACAGAAGGTTTGTTGAAGGATTCTCTTCCATGGCTGCACCCTTAACAAAGCTAAAACACAAAGGAACCAAATTTCTGTGGAGCGATGAGTGTGAAAGAAGCTTCCAAGAGCTGAAGAGTAAATTAACTTCTACACCTGTGTTGGTACTTCCAGAAGGTACAGAAGGCTATGTAGTGTATTGTGATGCTTTGGGAGTGGGCTTAGGTTGTGTATTAATGCAGCATGGTAAAGTTATAGCTTATGGCTCAAGGCAGCTGCGGCCACATGAGAAAAATTATCCAACCCATGATCTAGAGCTAGCAGCAGTTGTGTTTGCTTTGAAGATATGGCGCCACTACTTGTATGGAGTTCATGTTGACATATACACTGATCACAAAAGCTTGCAATATATTTTTAAGCAAAAAGACTTAAATCTGAGGCAGCGAAGGTGGCTGGAGCTATTAAATGATTATGACAGTGACATCTTATATCATCCCGGTAAAGCTAATATAGTAGCTGACGCTTTAAGCCCTAAAATAATGGCAACCACTTATGGGAAGTCTATGGAAAGACAAGGAATGACTAAGGATCTTTCCCAACTAGCTAACTTGGGAGTTCGCCTTCTTGAATCTCAAGACGAAGGGGTAATTGTGCAAAATGCGGCAGAATCCTCGTTAATAGTGGAAGTGAAAGAGAAGCAGTACACTGATCCAATTCTTTTACAACTTAAAGAGAATGTACTACATGGTATGACAAAGGCGTTTGAGCTTAAGCAAGACGGAGTACTTCGATGTCAAAACAGATTATGTGTACCTAATATAGATGAACTAAGAAAGAGGATCATGATGGAAGCACATAATTCAAGGTACTCTGTTCATCCTGGGTCAACTAAAATGTATCATGACTTGAAAGAAATGTATTGGTGGGGGAACATGAAGAAGAACATTGCAGAATTTGTGGCTCAGTGTCCAAACTGTCAACAGGTAAAAGTAGAACACCAAAAGCCCGGAGGTTACATGCAGCGTATAGAACTTCCAATTTGGAAATGGGACATGATCAATATGGATTTTGTTACTGGTTTGCCTCGCTTATTCCAGAAGTTTGAGTCCATATGGGTAATAGTTGATAGACTTACCAAAGCAGCACACTTCTTGCCGGTGAAGTCTACTTATACAGCTGAAGAGTATGCGAGGTTGTACATTAAAGAGATAGTTCGACTACATGGAGTGCCAATCTCTATAATATCGGATAGAGGAGCTCAATTTACATCAAATTTTTGGAAGTCATTTCAAAAGAGTTTGGGAACACAAGTGAATTTAAGTACAGCCTTTCATCCTCAAACGGATGGTCAGGCAGAACGTACGATTCAGACACTTGAGGATATGCTGCGAGCTTGTATATTAGATTTCAAGGGTAGCTGGGATGATCACCTACCACTTATTGAATTTGCTTATAACAATAGCTATCATTCGAGCATTAAAATGGCACCTTATAAAGCTTTATATGGTCGAAAGTGTAGATCACCAATTAGCTGGTTCGAAATGGGTGAAACTTCCTTATTTGGGCCAGATCTTGTTCATCAAGCTATGGAAAAAGTCAAAGTGATATAGCAGCGGCTAGAAACAGCTCAAAGTCGACATAAATCATATGCAGATATTAGAAGGAGAGGACTAGAATTTTCTATAGGGGATTGGGTGTTCTTGAAGGTGTCTCCGATGAAAGGGGTAATGAGGTTTTGTAAAAAGGAAAAGCTGAGTCCACGCTATATAGGGCCATATAAGATTATCCGAAAATTTGGCCAAGTAGCCTATGAGTTAGAGCTACCACAAGAGCTTTCATCAGTTCATCCGGTGTTCCATGTCTCAATGCTACAGAAATGCGTAGGTGACCCATTTCGTATTACTCCTACTGAAGACGTACAGGTTACAGGAGATCTCACTTATGAAGAAGTACCCATTGCTATTCTGGATCGACAAGTTAGAAAGTTAAGAAATAAAGAAGTAGCTTCTGTAAAAGTTCTATGGAGAAACCAACAGGTAGAAGAAGTTACATGGGAAGCAGAAAAAGCAATGAAATTGAAGTATCCTCACCTCTTCCACACTGGTGGGAATGATCAAAATGTTTGTGGAGGCATTCACAAGTAAGTATAAGTCTATATGTTCAATGTGATTAATAGTAGTACTAGTTTAGGCTTGAACTTATTTAGGCCGCACAACCATGCTAACATTCGAGGACGAATGTTCCAAGGGGGAAAGGATGTAACGGCCTGTATTTTTGTATGTGGTAGTTCTATTCATGTTATACTTGACTTATACTTATAGTGTAGGTGAGGGATCATGTTTCTTACATGATTAGTGTTGGTTTAAACTAGCTTGGAAGGTGATGTAATGCCTTGCACGTTTTAGCATATGTATTGCAAGTTAACTCCGATGGAAAGTATTTAAGTAATTATAGTAAGGTGGTAATTGAGCTAGCAGCTGCATCACCTACTTGATCTATATTATAGTTAAAGGGCCCAAGTTTGATTGACCAGATTTAGGCTTATATTTAGGGGCTCATTTGAAGCCCAAACCTATTAAAGAAAATGTGAATGAAAGAAGGCCCAACAGCCAAATCTGCCAATTGGCCATTATGGATAAAGCCCAAGTGAAACTAAGTAAGTATATGACCTCCTAAGATTTGTTTTACCATGTTATTGGGCCAAGTGTGTACCACCTACTTGCACTAATCTGTCCCAAGCTGATTAAAAGAACAAAGGAAAAATGGACAGCCAAGGTCCAATAATATTAAGTCCAAAAGGGCCCAAGTTAAAAGGACAAGCAGGTGGGGCACCTACTTGACATTATATGGCCCAAAATTGGTCAAGAGTGTCGGCCATAACACCTCCTTTTTCAAAGGATAAGGATCAAGTCTTATTCTCCATTTTGAACTTGCAAAAATTTCAGATTTCCTAAGTTCTTTCTTGGTCTCTCTTGGCTTCAATTAGCAGCCCTAAAACACCTTAGAGTTCTTGAGTGCTGTCTAATTTTTCAAGTAAGAGTTTGAAGGAGAGTTTGAATTCTTGAAGTACAAGTTTAGAGGATAAATTTTTAGAATTAAGGTAAGACTTCAACCCATTTGTTTTCCTCTCTTTGATAATGTTTGGAGTGGAGAATTTTGTATATGTTTATCAAGAATTCATGGATTGTGATAAATCTTTGAGTCAATATTCTCCTATTATGCTGAAAAATTTGAGATTGTTAGTGGCTGCCTTATGAATATTGTTGTTAAGGGCTGTTTGGGTATCTCTGGAAATGATGTTTGAAGTTGTATTAATGTGTAGAGGAAGGGTGTGGTGGTTCACCATTTATGTAAGGGTAGTATGGGCCTGATTTCCATCAAATATCTTTAGCTACTATTTTGGAGAACCTTATTGTGATTAGCTGCTGATGTTAGCTTAATCATGACTTATGTTGTAGATTAGCACCCAATAAGGAAGGCTGAATCGTGATAGTGGTATTGGTCATAAATATAAGGTATGTAAGGCTATTCGATTCTATATCCTTTTGGCATGAAATCTGCCACCGCAATTAATATCAATGAAGTGATTCTCATAAGTTCTATTTCTAGAAAAGAAAGCATGGTGGCAGCGTACTATCTCCAAATAGCTAACAATATTTCTTTCCCCATTCTAAGTACATGGAACTACTTCATTATATGTTCACTACTCTATACTTGTGTAATTTCCCCTTGTGCTGTTATAGAAATGGTATTTGCAAAAGAAAGTTTGATGAATCCTTCTCCTAAGCCAATTGAAGTCAATTGTGCCATTAAGGTCTTAAAGTAAGGTGTTGATGTTTCATAGCTCCTTATGTCATTGTTACTGCCTCAAAGTATTGTTTTCATGTATTCCACTACTGTTCCGTAATTTCATGTCTCCAAGATGATTATGACCACCAAATCAACATCTCAAAATGTTACGATTATCCAAAATAACATCTCAAAAGAGTTATGAACTGATTAACAATAATCTCAAAGATTAAAGAATCTAAGTGAAGAAATCTATTTAATTAAGGGTGGCAGCTTAGGGGCGAAAGCCTAGCATGGGCCGATCCCTATTGGTATAGAAGGGTGGCAGCTCAGGGGCGAAAGCCTAGCATGGGCCGATCCCAAGTTGTGTAATTATGAGGACCGCATCCCAGGGGTTAATACGCCTAGCATGGGTCATCCTCTTCTACCACTGATCAGCTGGTCACTTGTATCACATGCCCAACAAAGATTATAACATACAAAGAAGGTAAAGAAAAGAATGTAGCTTACTTGATTCCACAAGAGTAAGCAAAGGTGGTCTTCTCTCCTAATCTATGCACTCATATGTTGCTACTTGATTTCATTTGTGCCTTGTATTACATATACTTTTTGCCTTACATATTCAATACATTTTTCGTACTGACGTCCCGTATTGGGGACGCTGCATTTCATGCTGCAGGCTCAGGTACTCCAGCTAGTAGACCTCCTCAGTAGGAGCACTCGAAATTCTGCTACTTTTGGTGAGTTCCAAGTTGATTCGGAGCTTTATTAAGTCCTTGGTAAATTCGTTTGGTCTTGTATCATAGTTAAAGGTAAGGCGGGGTCTGTCCCGACCTACTCTAGTCTTCTATCTTTTAGAGGCTTTGTAGACGTATGTACATGGTTCAGTTGTGTCTTAAGGAGTTGTGGCCTAAACGGCCAAGTCTTATATATAACTTTTGGATCTACTTACGTTGGTTTGTATCGCTGCATCCAAAGTTAACTTGTCTCAATTGTTATAGTATATGCTCAGTAAGAATAGGTTGTAGGTTGGTTCTCTCGGGCCTTTAGGGCATCGGGTACCTGTCCGTCTTAATGGGTTTTGAGGCGTGACAGGAGGTTAGAAAAAACGCTACAAAGTATATTAATAGTGGAGTTTTTAAGAACTCCCTCAAATTAACCGCCATAAATTAATTGTTTTTTTGTAGTGATATTTTGAGTTGATGATTGAATTACTGTAATAACACTAAAGATCATCATAAAAATCATTTGAACAACTCGGAAATACAGAAAAGAGAGGAGAAGAAATTAAGAACGCAGAAGAGATGAGTACACCTAATTCACTGTTACATATTTTGTACTTTCACTATTTACAACTCTAATTGTGTATTGTGAATATGTGAGTTCTGAAACTCTCAGCTTAAAATGTCTAGATTTCACTTTGAAAGAAAGAAGCTTCATTGTGTTTCAAAAAGAACCGTGTCATGTGTTGAATAATCAAAGCTAAAGAAGCTTCCTTTCTCAATTATCAATAACCTGCTTACCAGTTACTTGCTTATCATCTCCATCATCCGAGGTTGAATGATTTTCACTAGAGTGAACAAAACCAATTTCATTTATCCTACTACTTAATTTGCCTAACTTCATTCTCACCATCCTCAAATCCTCAGACACTGAGCTAATGTCCATTTTCTCATTAAAAGTTTAACATACATGGAAGTTTCAATACTTAATGTTTTTGGTTGCAACTTGTCCAATAATTTAATCCTAATAAATTTAATAAAATGCATTACCTGTATCAACAACGGGGGTAATGTTATTTGATTCATCCGGTGATTGAGCAGCTTCAATAGTTTCCCCTATAAGTGTAGTTATCTTGAAGACATATCCACTCGGTGCCATTGATTTGGAGAATTCTACGAAAATCATAATATGTAATTTAGTAAGTTCATAAGATATAAAATCCACTGGTTTAATAAAAATAGTAATATAGAAGTGCTAAAAATTGACAACTAAAGAAAAATCTGAAAAGAATAAAGGTTAACAATCTGGAAAGTCTCACACACGTCATTTATAAATAGGAGCTCACTATCTTCTCGTCATAATAATAATTGAACTATTGAAGCATCACTATAGATTAAAGAACCATTATAACATATGAAAGAGAACTTAATGCAAGAAATGTCCAAATTTGAAGTTACAAAAACTCTTCTGCAAACTTGTAAAAGATAAGGTGTTAAGAAGAGGCTTTGGATCTAACAGATATAGCGCCTCATAAAGAAATGCTTGTTTGTTTCAGATTTTTTAGTTGCCCTGCAAAATATTCATTTCAAATGGTTTTGATTCAGTTTATCTTAATTCAAAGTTCAACCCTATCCTAATCCTAAGAGGCATGTTCAAGAAGCATCATTTGACAAACTTCAATATCATGTTTTCACACTCACAAATTCCCCATAACACAGTTACTTGAGACAGAGGTGTGATTATAAAAATAGACCTAGAAAAAAACTAATATGCAATAACCTTGGTCATTCCAAATGGCTATTTATTTTTAGATTGGGTGCATATGACAGGTTGTACTTAAAGGACAGGGTATACATGTGGGAAATAACTAGAGATCATGCGTGGCAACTATGCAGACAGGAGGACGAGAGCCTCTCGAACTTGTTCTTCACTTGCTTAGAAGCACAGTGAATATGAAGGAGGATCCTAAGGTAGCAATATGTACAGGTAAATACAGTTCTGCGATTGGCCTTTGTTGCTGCAGCTGTCCTTCAATCGGATCTGGGTAATGGGGAAACTCAAACATATATCACTTACCTCAGGTTACTTACAACTTCTAACTGTACCTCTTAGTTTATTTTCTTCAAAAATATATAGTACTCAATTTCATTCTGGTTTGTTGCAGTTGATTAGTAGCCATGACAACGGTAGGTTCAACTGCGGCCTATAGAGCACAACAACTTAGGGGTGGAGCTAGATGGAAGAACATACTCTAATTTGATACTGAATACTTAACAAAAACAGAAATACAAATTGCCTGCTTCTACCATATTCGTTTCTTTCCTTTTCTTTTTGTCCCCTAAGATGTCAAAATAATGTTACAGTTTTTGTTGTACACTTAGATTCTCACTCAATTCTATCAAGAAATAAAAAGTTGTCTCTCGCATTTACGTCTCTGGTGATATTGAAAGACTTCCATAATAAGGTGAAACCTGTTACCATCTTAATGTGGATTTAACTATCTTTGTTCTGAAAATCAGCTAAATTTGTTCTTTTAATTTAAATTTGTATATATGAATTTTAAGAAGGATGGTCAAAAAGCTCAAAGCATGATATGATTCAAAAACTAACATGGAGACACAAGCAGTAACAATAGTTGTATAGTGAGAAACCAAATGCAGGCTTAGACCATAGACAATTGCAAGAAACTGCCTTGTAATGCTGCACTAAGTAGTTAATGTGCACAATTGCTTTAATAGAGAAGATGTAGTAGTCAAAGCAGCTTTCCAATCGCACTCTTTAATGGGTTAGTCATCATGCAAGAGGGAAACGTCCAAGGGATGTGGTCTTTAGATGACATTTTTAGCTATTGTATACTACCTATAGAGAGAAAGACTTTGAACATTTTCATGACAAGATAATTCCACCCAATGCAATAGTAAAGAAAATATTGCAAGAGGTTCATTTTAGAAAGGCAGTCAAGACACACACAATAACATGGTTGGAGAATTTCAACTACTACCCAACATTGAAGTGGCAAAACTTAGCCAAGGTCATAGTGATTGTATGACATATAGCATAAGTAGTAGTTAATGTATAACACAGAGGGTATTTTAGAATGACTAAGAATGGAGCATGTTGCTAAATCCCAAGTCATTTTGCTTGTTCATAACCCCAATTTAGGTAATTAAAATCAGTTAGTAATGAAAGGTAAATATCATGTTTTCACAATGTATCCCCTCTTCCCTTGAAATACATCAATAGAAGCAAAACGTAGGAAAGTTTTGCTTCCATAGAAGCCCTAGATTATGCTTCACTAGTATGTTCCACACACCAACTGTAAATATATATGCATACCCTGTGAAACTGTAATCGACATAGTAAATGAGAGTGTTCGTATTTCAGGATTTTTGTTATCTTCTAGTTGAAAATATGAGACAAATATAACGGAAGATCAATGGATA
The DNA here is from genome assembly GCA_016801875.1 of Solanum sitiens. NCBI lineage: Eukaryota > Viridiplantae > Streptophyta > Magnoliopsida > Solanales > Solanaceae > Solanum > Solanum sitiens. The sequence continues at coordinate 101,982 of JABWTJ010000606.1, forward strand.
TGTTACAAATAATCAATGAACAAATCATTCAATATACGATTGCGACATATATTATCTGTTTAATATTGTTCAAACATCAAATAGGAGGACAAATACATACCTCGTCTTCTTGTTTAGGTTTAACACATTGGACATGTTTTGTCTTCCATGAGCTTCGATTTTGTTGCTAAACAAGGTAACTAGAGAAGGAGAGCTGGTGAAGACATCAACAATCGTATTTGAGATGACATGCAAAGATACATATCTCTGAATTTTGATCTGAAGCATCTCTACAAACTTCTTGAATGGTTTAAATTATGTACTTCAAAGATAAAATATCATAAAGCTAGTACAAATTGATACTAAAGAGATTGGGGGAAAAAGAGATGAAGATGTTGGTAGAGAAGAGAGGTTGGTTGAGAAGAAAGGAGCTGAAGAGTTTTCCTGATTTTCTTAATTGGATTTCTTCATATTTTGGGCATATTTTTCTCTTTGATTTTTCCACACACGTATTTGTGCCCTTTTTCCATTTCAAATAAATAAATAAGAAATTTGAGGATGCTTTGTTATATTTTTTCTAATTTATTTATTTTGTCTTGACTTGACATAGAATTTACAAAGTAAAAAGAGAATTATTAATCTCATAGCCTTCAATTGTAAATATGTCAAATGTATCAAAAGGATCTCATTTTATTTTAATTAAGATTAAGACGTCTGATATAAATACACATCTTAATAATTAAGATTTTATGTAGATCTTAATATTGAATGATAAACACTGTATTTTTTAAACATAACATAACATATATATATATATATATATATATATATATATATATATATATATATATATATATATATATATATATATATATATATATATATATATATATATATATATATATATATATATATATATATATATATATATATATATATATATATATATATATATGTAATTTATTAATATTTAAACACCAAAAAATATTATAATTCAAATAAAGCAGTTAATAAATATTACATTAACAAAATGTTGGAAAAAAGTCAATTTTTGATAAATATTAAGATATTTGAATTACAAATAAATATTTTAAGTTTGATAGAAATAAAATTGAACTACATATATAAATTTTAATAATAAGAATAATTGTTAGAAGAAAATATAGTCATCTTTTTTTTTGAAAAAAAAAGAAAAGAAAATGCAACACAACTAATCTTAAATACATAAGTGAAACATCACTATGTTCTATATATTATGTTTAAAATATACAGTGTTTGCTCATGTACTCTTCTCTAAAATAAAAAAAAATGAACTGACATATTCAAAGGTTTTTAAACTGTAACGACCTGCTTAGTCGTTTTGAGCAGCAGATTTTATTTCTGGAAAAACTGTCTGAGACGACGTATCCAACGACGGACCGTCATGGGCACGACGGACCGTCGAGGGTGTCTCGTTCCAAACACTTGGAATTCTTATATTTGAGTGCTGAAATCGACTCTCTGAACTCTGTGATGGACCTGCAGGACGGACCGTCACAGACATGACGGACCGTTGTGAGTTTCCGTTTCAAAACACTTCAACTCTTGAGAATTGGGTACTGAGAGCAATTCTCTGAAGTCTGTGACGGACATGCAGGACGGACCGTCACAGACATGACGGACCGTTGTGAGTTTCCATTTCAAAACACTTCAACTCTTGAGAATTGGGTACTGAGAGCAATTCTCTGTTCGTCGTGACGGAAGTGCAGGACGGACCGTCGTAGGCACGACGGACCGTCTCAGACTCATCAAGGAAATTGAGTCTCTGAAGGTTGTGACGAACCTGCAGGACGGACCGTCGCAGGCACGACGGGCCGTCACAGGTTGCGTAATCCCAGTCTGGGTCGGATTTCTGGGTAAGTTTTAAAGGGGCGTTTTGGACTATTCCTGCTATAATTATGAATTTCGTGGGTCAATGTTAATAACTCAAATTCTTGGGGGTGTGAAGGAGATAACCTTGAGTTAAGTAGTGGGTTAATTCCTCATCTTTTATACCTAATTATATGCTAATTAGGGAAAAGAGAGAGAGTTTTGAAGAAGAAAAAAAATAGAGAGAACAAGGAGAAGAGAGGAACGATCTATAGAGAGAGACAACCAAAGAGGAACAAAAAGCTTGGAGAGATTGCTTGCTTGATCAAGAATCCTTGGTGAAGGTAGGTTATGGTTTTGATACTATTCGTAGTAAACTCTTAATAGTGAATGATATGTATTGGTAGTATTGTAAACCCTTCTATATGCTTAATTGTATGCTTGCATGAATGTGATTATGTGATTGTGATAAAATAAGCATAATGAAGCTTTGAATCCAAAATCTTGAAGAACCCTAATTTACCTTGAGATTGATGATGCCTTGGTATAAAAGAAGGCTTGATGATTTGATAGAATGATGTTAGTGGATCGGAGTGTCACGTTCCGACACATAGTATTAGGGGATCGGGTGTCACGAACCGACACGTAGAATTAGGGGATCGGAGTGTCACGTTCCGACACATAGTATTAGGGGATCGGGTGTCACGAACCGACACGTAGAATTAGGGGATCGGGTGTCACGAACCGACACGTAGAATTAGGGGATCGGAGTGTCACGTACCGACACATAGTAGTAGGGGATCGGAGTGTCACGTACCGACACATAGTATTAGGGGATCGGGTGTCACGAACCGACACGTAGAATTAGGGGATCGTAGTGTCACGTACCGACACATAGTATTAGGGGATCGGGTGTCACGAACCGACACGTAGAATTAGGGAATCGGAGTGTCACGTACCGACACATAGTAGTAGGGGATCGGAGTGTCACGTACCGACACAAGAGGAAGAAAGATAATGAATCTTGAGAGATGTTAATATACTCAATGTAATGAACCTAATTCCCAAATGAGTGTGGTATTGAGGCTTGAGTCCTCATGGATGAACTTGGTAGTACTTATTGATGATTATAGTACTTGTTGCTACATGTTGAGTATTGTAGTTGATTTATGATATGAACTGATATATACTGTTTTCTATTTTGAGTTGGCCGATGATACCTACTCAGTACTTGTGTTTTGTACTGACCCCCTACTTGTTGTTTCTTTCTTTGTTATTTGGGGAATGCAGCAAACGTACCGTCGTCTTCAACTCAACAGCAATTCTAGCCAGTCTTCACTACACCGGATTTCAGGGTGAGCTAATGCTTCTAGCTTGGACTGGATCTTCTCTTCAAGTCTTGATGCCTTGAACTTCCGGCATGGACTAGCCTTTTATTTATTTTAGCTTCTTAGATACTTTTAGATTAGTAACTTGAGGATAGATGTTCTTGTGATGATGACTTCCAGATTTTGGGGATAATGAGTTATAAATTTTAGAAGTTATTTAATTGATTTCGTTAATGAGTTTTAAGTCTTCCGCTTTGTATTTT